>CM063156.1:8231120-8293425 GCA_031885435.1 Passerculus sandwichensis | reverse complement strand
TCCCCCCAGCCGGCCGCCCCTCGGGCTCGGACAATGTGCTGCAGGCCTTCAAGAGAACGTGAGTGAGGGGGGACCCCAAAAACACCCCCGGGACCCCCCAAAAATCCCCTGGGACCCCAAAAATCCCCCAGGACCCCAAAAATCCCCCCAGGACCCCAAAAACCACCCGGGGACCCCAAAATCCCCCCAGGACCCCCCAAAACCACCCGGGGACCCCAAAATCCCCCCAGGACCCCCCAAAAATCCCCTGGGACCCCAAAAACTTCCCAGGACACCAAAATTCTCCTCAGAACCCCACAAAAATCGCCCGGGACCCCAAAAATGTCATGGGACCCCAAAATCCCCACCTGGGACCCCCAAAAAGTTCCTGGGACCCCCCAAAATCTTCCGGGGACCCCAAAAACTCCTGGGACCCCCAAAATCCCACCTGGGACCCCCAAAACCTCCCTGGAATTCTCAAAATCCCAAAAATCGCCCCCAAATCCTCACCAGGGACCCTCTTGGGCTCCAAGACCCCCCCCGGGGACCCCAAAATCTCCCAAATCCCCTAAAAATCCTCAACCCCCCCCCAAATTTACCTAAGAAGTCCCCCCTAAAATCCCATGAAAATCCCCCCAAAATCCCCTCAAATTCCCCCAAAATCCCCCCTCAAATCTCCCTAAAATCCCTTCAAAATCCCCCCAAATTTCCCCCCAAAATTCCCAAATCCCCAAAAATCCCCCCAAAATCCCCTCCCAAATCCCATAAAAATCCCTTCAAAAAATCCCCCCAAAATTCCCCCCCCTCAATTTTTCCCCAAAATCCCCCCAAAATCTCCCCCTGGGGACCCAAAAATACCCAAAATCCCCCAAAATCCCCCAAATCCCCCCGAAATTCCCCCAAATCCCCCACGACCCCCCCAGATTCCCCAAAATCCCCCACTGGGAACCCCCCAAATCCCCCCCAAAAACCCCATTAAAATTCCCCCAAATCCCATCAAAATCTCCTCAAAATCCCCCAAAATTGCCCCAAAATCCCCCTGGGGACCCCCAAAATTCCCAAAACCCCCAAAATTTCCCCAAAATCCCCAAATCCCCCCAAAATCCCCTAATTCCCCCCACGACCCCCCCAGATTCCCCAAAAGATCCCCCACTGGGAACCCCAAATCCCACCAAAAATCTCATTAAAAATCCCCCAAATCCCCCAAAATTCCCCCCAAATCCCATCAAAATCTCCTCAAAATCCCCCAAAATCCCCCCAATTTCCCCCAAACCCCCAAAATTCCCCAAACCCCCCAAAATTTCCCCAAAATCCCCCAAAATCCCTCCAATTTCCCCCAAACCCCCCAAATTCCCCAAAATCCCCCACTGGGAACCCCCAAATCCCCCCCAAAATCCATTAAAATTCCCCCCAAATCCCATCAAAATCTCCTCGAAATCCCCCAAATCCCCCAAATTCCCCAAAATTCCCCAAACCCCCCAAAATCTCCCCCTGGGGACCCCAAAAATTCCCCAAATCCCCTCCAAAATCCCCAAATCCCCCACGACCCCCCCAGATTCCCCAAAACCCCCACTGGGAACCCCCAAATTACCCCCAAAAAATCCCATTAAAATTCCCCCCAAATCCCCCCAAAATCCCCCACTGGGAAACCCAAATCCCCCCCAAAATCCCATTAAAATTCCCCCCAAATTCCCTTCAAATTCCCCCCAATCCCATCAAAATCTCCTCAAAATCCCCCAAATCCCCCCAGATTCCCCCGAAATTCCCCCTGGGGACCCCCAAAATTCCCAAATTTCCCCAAAATTTCCCCAAATTTCCCCAAAATCCCCCAAAATCCCTCCAATTTCCCCCAAACCCCCCCAAATTCCCCAAAATCCCCCACTGGAACCCCCAAATCCCCCCAAATCCATTAAAATTCCCCCAAAACCCCCCAAAATTCCCCCCAAATCCCATCAAAATCCCCAAATCCCCCCAAATTGCCCCAAAATCCCCCCCAAATCCCATCAAAATCTCCTCAAAATCCCCCCAAAATCCCCCCAATTTCCCCCAAACCCCCCAAAATTCCCCAAACCCCCCAAAATTCCCCCAAAATCCCTCCAATTTCCCCCAAACCCCCCAAATTCCCCCAAAATCCCCCACTGGGAACCCCCAAATCCCCCCCAAAAATCCCATTAAAATTCCCCCCAAATCCCATCAAAATCTCCTCAAAATCCCCCAAATCCCCCCAGATTCCCCCTGGGGAGCCCCAAAATTCCCAAAACCCCCAAAATTCCCCCAAATTTCCCCAAAATTCCCCAAACCCCCCAAAATTCCCCAAAATTTCCCCAAAAATCCCCAAACCCCCCCGATGTCCCCCAGGAACGACGCCAAGGACGAGTCGGCCGGAGAGCTCGACTTCAGCGGGCTCCTGAAAAAGAGGTGGAGGAAGAGGAGCGGGAGGAAGGGCGGGGAGGGAGGAAGGGCAGGAGGAGGAGGAGGAGGAGGAAGGACAGAGGGAGGAGGAGGAAGATGAAGATGATGAGGATGAGGAGGATGGGGATGAGGATGACTTCAGGATGAGAATGGGGATGAGGAGGAGGAAAAGGAAGAAGAGGGAGGAGGAGGACGAAGATGAAGATGATGATGATGAGGATGAGGAGGATGGGGATGGGATGAGGATCAGGATGAAGATGAGGATGAAGATGAGGATGAGGGTGACTTCAGGATGAGAATGGGGATGAAGAGGAGGAAGGGCAGGAGGAGGAGGAGGATGAGGAGGAGGATGAAGGGTGGGAGGAAGGGCAGGAGGAGGAGGAGGAGGAAGAGGAGGAAGAGGGAGGAGGAGGAAGAGGAGGAAGATGAAGATGATGAGGATGAGGATGACTTCAGGATGAGAATGGAGATGAGGAGGAGGAAGAGGAGGAGGAAGAGGAGGAAGAGGGAGGAGGAGGAGGAAGAGGAGGAGGAAGAGGAGGAGGAAGATGATGAGGATGAGGAGGATGGGGATGGGATGAGGATGAGGATGAAGATGAGGATGAGGATGACTTCAGGATGAGAATGGGGATGAAGAGGAGGAAGGGCAGGAGGAGGAGGAGGAAGATGAGGATGAGGACAGGGATGGGATATGGATGACTTTGGGATGAAGATGAGGATGAGGATGGGGATGAAGATGATGAGGATGAGGAGAAGGAGGAGGATGGGATGAGGATCAGGATGAAGATGAGGATGAGGATGAGGATGACTTCAGGATGAGAATGGGGATGAGGAGGAGGAGGAAGAGGAGGAAGGGTGGGAGGAAGGGCAGGAGGAGGAGGAGGATGAGGATGAAGATGAAGATGATGAGGATGAAGATGAGGATGAGGATGACTTCAGGGTGAGAATGGGGATGAGGAGGAGGAAGGGCAGGGGGAGGAGGAAGAGGAGGGGGAAGGAGGAGGATGAAGGGTGGGAGGAAGGGCAGGAGGAGGAAGGAGGAGGAGGAGGAGGAGGAAGGGCAGCGGGAGGAGGAGGATGAGGACGAAGATGAAGATGATGAGGATGGGGATGGGATGAGGATCAGGATGAAGATGAAGATGAGGATGAGGATGAAGATGAGGGTGATTTCAGGATGAGAATGGGGATGAGGAGGAGGAAGGGCAGGAGGAGGAGGAGGAAGGGCAGCGGGAGGAGGAGGATGAGGACGAAGATGAAGATGATGAGGATGAGGAGGATGGGGATGGGATGAGGATGGGGATGAAGATGAGGATGAGGATGATGATGAGGATGGGGATGGGATGAGGATCAGGATGAAGATGAGGATGAGGATGAGGGTGACTTCAGGATGAGAATGGGGATGAGGAGGAGGAAGGGCAGGAGGAGGAGGAAGAGGAGGAGGAAGAGGAGGAGGAAGAGGAGAAGGAAGAGGAGGATGAAGGGTGGGAGGAAGGGCAGGAGGAGGAGGAGGATGAGGATGAAGATGAAGATGATGAGGATGGGGATGAGGATGAAGATGAGGATGAAGATGACTTCAGGATGAGAATGGAGATGAGGAGGAGGAAGAGGAGGAGGAAAAGGAAGAAGAGGGAGGAGGAGGAGGAAGAGGAGGAAGAGGATGAGGAAGAGGAGGAGGAAGATGATGATGAGGATGAGGAGGATGGGGATGGGATGAGGATGAGGATGAGGATGAGGGTGACTTCAGGATGAGAATGGGGATGAAGAGGAGGAAGGGCAGGAGGAGGAAGGAGGAGGAGGAAGAGGAGGAGGAAGAGGAGGAGGAAGAGGAGGAGGAAGGGCAGGAGGAGGAGGAGGATGAGGACGAAGATGAAGATGATGAGGATGGGGATGGGATGAAGATGAGGATGAGGATGAGAACAGAGATGATGAGGACAAAGATGAAGATGATGAGGATGAGGAGGATGGGGATGAAGATGAGGACCAGGATGAAGATGAAGATGATGAGGATGACCTCAGGATGAGAGTGAGGATGAGGAGGAGGAAGGGCAGGGGAGGAGGAAGATGATGAGGATGCCAATGCTGATGACACGGCCAATGCCGATGATGATGATGATGACCATGACCATGACCATGACGACCATGCCCATGATGATGACCATGATGACCATGCCCAGTATGACCATGACGAAGCCGAAATGCTGACCATGACACCATGTCCATAATGACCATGCCCATGATGACCATGATGACCATGACCATGATGACCATGATGACCATGACCATGATGATGACCATTACCATGATGACCATGCCCATGATAACCATAATGGCCATGATGACCATGCCCATGATGACCATCATGACCATGACCATGATGACCATGACCATGACAATGATGACCATGATGACCATGACGATGATGACCATGATGACGCCCATGCCCATGATGACCATGCCCATCATGATGACCATGACCATGATGACCATGTCCATGATGATGACCATGCCCATGATGATCATGCCCATGATGATGACCATGACCATGATGACCATGATGACCATGACCATGATGACCATGATGATGACCATGCCCATGATGACCATGATGACCATGCCCATGATGACCATGCCCATGATGACCATGACCATGATGATGACCATAATGCTGACGATGACCATGATGACCATGACCATGCCCATGCCCATGATGATGACCATGCCCATGATGACCATGATGACCATGACCATGATCGTGACCATAACGCTGACCATGACCATGATGACCATTATGGCCATGATGACCATGACGATGACCATGACCATGATGACCATGATGACCATGATGAAGCCGAAATGCTGACCATGACCACCATGTCCATGATCCCCATGACCATGATGCCCATGATGCCCATGCTCATGCCCATGATGATGACCATGACCATGATGATGATGACCATGACCATGATGGTGACCATGCCCATGGTGACCATGGTGACCATGCCCATGATGGTGGCCATGCCCATGATGATGATGCTGACCATGATCATGACAATGATGACCATGATGACCATGCCCTGTCCATGCCGATGATGCTGACCATGATCATGATGACCATGATGACCAAGCCCTTGATGCCCATGATGACCATGCCCATGATGATGCCCATGACCATGACCATGATGACCATGCCCATGACCATGATTATGACCATGACAATGGCCATGATGACCATGCCCATGCTCATTCCGATGATGACCATGATGACCATGATGACATGACCATGCCCATGATGATGACCATGAGAATGACCATGACCATGATGACCATGACGAAGCCGAAATGCTGACCATGACCACCATGACCATGCCAATGATGATGACCATGACCATGCCCATGTTGATGACCATGATGACCATGACCATGCCCATGCCCATGATGATGACCATGATGACCATGACCATGTTGATGACCACGCCCATGCCCATAGGAATGGAATGAGGATGAGGAGGATGGGGATGAGGATCAGGATGAAGATGAGAAGGATGGGGATGGACATGGAGATGGAGATCAGGATCAGGGTGAAGATGAAGATGAGGACGAGAATGGGGATGAGGATGAAGATGAGGACAGAAACGGGGTCATGATGAGGACAAAGATGATGAAGATGATGACGAAGATGAAGATGACCGTGGTGCCACCCTCAGGGAGGAGCAGGCCGAGGAGGTGAAGAAGAAGAAGAAGGACGACGAGGAGGACACGATCCCCCCCGAGATCTGGGAGCTGCTCAAGGGCGTCACCAAGAAGAGCGAGTACGAGCGCATCGCCTTCCAGTACGGCATCACCGACCTGCGCGGCATGCTCAAGCGCCTCAAGAAGATCAAGGTGGAGCCCAAGAAGAGCGAAGGTGGGGCTTTGGGGAGGATTCCGGGGATTTTGGGAAAAATTATGGAAATTTATGGAAATTTATGGAAATTTATGGAAATTTAATGGAAATTTATGGAAATTTTGGAGAAAATTGGAGAAAATTTGGGTGATTTTTGAGGGATCTAAGAAGATCAAGGTGGAGTCCAAGAAGAGTGAAGGTGGGGCTTTGGGGAGGATTCTGGGGATTTTGGGGAAATTTATGGAAATTTATGGAAATTTTATGGAAATTTATGGAAATTTAATGGAAATTTTGGAGAAAATTGGAGAAAATTTGGGTGGTTTTTGAGGGATCTAAGAAGATCAAGGTGGAGCCCAAGAAGAGCGAAGGTGGGGCTTTGGGGAGGATTCCGGGGATTTGGGGAAAATTTATGGAAATTTATGGAAATCTATGGAAATTTTGGAGAAAATTGGAGAAATTTTGGGTGATTTTTGAGGGATCTAAGAAGATCAAGGTGGAGCTCAAGAAGAGCGAAGGTGGGGCTTTGGGGAGAATTCCGGGAATTTTGGGAAAATTTATGGAAATTTATGGAAATTTAATGGAAATTTATGGAAATTTAATGGAAATTTAATGGAAATTTTGGAGAAAATTGGAGAAAATTTGGGTGGTTTTTGAGGGATCTAAGAAGATCAAGGTGGAGCCCAAGAAGAGCGAAGGTGGGGCTTTGGGGAGAATTCCGGGGATTTGGGGAAAATTTATGGAAATTTATGGAAATTTAATGGAAATTTATGGAAATTTTGGAGAAAATTGGAGAAAATTTGGGGTGATTTTTGAGGGATCTAAGGGGGATTTGGAGGAGGCTCAAGCGCCTCAAGAAGATCAAGGTGGAGCCCAAGAAGAGCGAAGGTGGGGCTTTGGGGAGAATTCCGGGAATTTTGGGGAAATTTATGGAAATTTATGGAAATTTAATGGAAATTTATGGAAATTTTGGAGAAAATTGGAGAAATTTTGGGTGATTTTTGAGGGATCTAAGAAGATCAAGGTGGAGCCCAAGAAGAGCGAAGGTGGAAGTTTGGGGGAGAATTCTGGGGATTTTGGGAAAATTTATGGAAATTTATGGAACCTTTATGGAAATTTATGGAAATTTTGGAGAAAATTGGAGAAATTTTGGGTGATTTTTGAGGGATCTAAGGGGGATTTGGAGGGTGGGAGAACCTCAAGAAGATCAAGGTGGAGCCCAAGAAGAGCGAAGGTGGGGCTTTGGGGAGGATTCTGGGGATTTTGGGAAAAATTATGGAAATTTATGGAAATTTATGGAAATTTTGGAGAAAATTGGAGAAATTTTGGGTGGTTTTTGAGGGATCTAAGGGGGATTTGGAGGGTGGGAGAACCTCAAGAAGATCAAGGTGGAGCCCAAAAAGAGCGAAGGTGGGGCTTTGGGGAGGATTCTGGGGATTTTGGGAAAAATTATGGAAATTTATGGAAATTTATGGAAATTTATGGAAATTTTGGAGAAAATTGGAGAAATTTTGGGTGATTTTTGAGGGATCTAAGAAGATCAAGGTGGAGCCCAAGAAGAGCGAAGGTGGGGCTTTGGGGAGGATTCCGGGGATTTTGGGGAAATTTATGGAAATTTATGGAAATTTTATGGAAATTTATGGAAATTTTGGAGAAAATTGGAGAAAATTTGGGTGGTTTTTGAGGGATCTAAGGGGGATTTGGAGGGTGGGAGAACCTCAAGAAGATCAAGGTGGAGCCCAAGAAGAGCGAAGGTGGGGCTTTGGGGAGAATTCCGGGGATTTGGGGAAAATTTATGGAAATTTATGGAAATTTAATGGAAATTTATGGAAATTTATGGAAATTTTGGAGAAAATTGGAGAAATTTTGGGTGGTTTTTGAGGGATCTAAGGGGGATTTGGAGGGTGGGAGAAGCTCAAGAAGATCAAGGTGGAGCCCAAGAAGAGCGAAGGTGGGAAATTTGAGGTTCCCAGGTGGTTCTTTGGGGTTCTCAGGTGGTTCCTTGGGGTTCCTGGGTGGTTCCTTGAGGTTCTCAGGTGGTTCTTTGGGGTTCCTGGGTGGTTCTTTGAGGTTCCTTGAGGTTCTCAGGTGGTTCTTTGGGGTTCCTGGGTGGTTCCTTGAGGTTCTCAGGTGGTTCCTTGGGGTTCCTGGGTGGTTCCTTGGGATTCCTTGGAGGTTCCTTGAGGTTCTCAGGTGGTTCCTTGAGGTTCCTGGGTGGTTCCTTGAGGTTCTCAGGTGGTTCCTTGGGGTTCCTGGGTGGTTCTTTGAGGTTCCTTGAGGTTCCTGGGTGGTTCCTCGAGGTTCTCAGGTGGTTCCTTGGGGTTCCTGAGTGGTTCTTTGAGGTTCCTTGAGGTTCTCAGGTGGCTCTTTGGGGTTCCCGGGTGGTTCTTTGGGGTTCCTGGGTGGTTCCTTGGGGTTCCTGGGTGGTTCCTTGAGGTTCTCAGGTGGTTCCTTGAGGTTCCTGGGTGGTTCCTTGAGGTTCTCAGGTGGTTCCTTGAGGTTCCTGGGTGGTTCTTTGGGGTTCCTGGGTGGTTCTTTGAGGTTCCTTGAGGTTCTCAGGTGGTTCTTTGAGGTTCCTTGACGTTCCTGGGTGGTTCCTTGAGGTTCTCAGGTGGTTCTTTGGGGTTCCCAGATGTTTTTTTGGGGTCACCTGAGCTGCTTTTGGGGTCACCCGGTCTCCCCCGTCCCCCCCAGCCTTCATCCGGAAGCTGGACCCGGCCTACCAGGTGGACAAGGGCAACAAGATCCGGCTGATGGTGGAGCTCAGCAACCCCGACCTGCCCCTCAAGTGGTACAAGAACGGGCAGCTCATCAAGCCCAGCAACAAGTGAGTGCCAGCTGGGCACCGGTGGGCACAGGTGTGCTCCAGGTGGGCACGGGTGTGTCCAGGTGTGCCCAGGTGTGCCCAGGTGTGCTCCAGGTGCCCCTCAGGTGTCCCCAGCTGCCCGCAGAGGTCCCTAGGTGGGCGCAGGTGTGCCCGGGTATTGCACAGGTGTCCCCAGGTGGGCACAGGTGTGTCCAGGTGGGCAGAGGTGGGCACAGGTGTGCCCGGGTATTGCACAGGTGTCCCCAGGAACCTCCAGGTGGGCACGGGTGTGTGCGGGTGTGCCCAGGTGTGCCCAGGTGTGCCCAGGTGCCCCCAGGTGTGCCCAGGTGTGCCCCAGGTGCCCCTCAGGTGTCCCCAGCTGTCCACAGAGGTCCCCAGGTGGGCGCAGGTGTGCCCGGGTATTGCACAGGTGTCCCCAGGTGGGCACAGGTGTGTCCAGGTGTGCCCAGGTGTGCCCCAGGTGCCCCTCAGGTGTGCCCAGCTGTCCACAGAGATCCCCAGGTGGGCACAGGTGTGCCCGGGTATTGCACAGGTGTGCTCCAGGTGGGCACAGGTGTGTCCAGGTGGGCAGAGGTGGGCACAGGTACCCCCAGGTGTGTCCAGGTGGGCAGAGGTGGGCACAGGTGTGCCCGGGTATTGCACAGGTGTCCCCAGGGACCTCCAGGTGGGCACGGGTGTGTCCGGGTGTGCCCCAGGTGGGCACAGGTGTGTGCAGGTGTCCACGAGCATCCCCAGGTGTGCCCAGGTGTGCCCAGGTGTGCCCAGGTGTGCCCCAGGTGCCCCTCAGGTGTCCCCAGCTGTCCACAGAGGTCCCCAGGTGGGCACAGGTGTGCCCGGGTATTGCACAGGCGTCCCCAGGAACCTCCAGGTGGGCACGGGTGTGCCCAGATGTGCCCCAGGTGTGCTCCAGGTGGGAACAGGTACCCCCAGGTGTGTCCAGGTGGGCAGAGGTGTGCCCCAGTGTGTCCCAGGTGGGCACAGGTGGGCACAGGTGTGCCCCAGGTGCCCCTCAGGTGTCCCCAGCTGTCCACAGAGATCCCCAGGTGGGCACAGGTGTGCCCGGGTATTGCACAGGTGTCCCCAGGTGTGCCCCAGGTGGGCACAGGTGTGTGCAGGTGTCCACAGGTGTGCCCAGGTGTGTCCCAGTGTATCCCAGGTGTGCCCAGGTGTACCCCAGGTATTGCACAGGTGTCCCCAGGAACCTCCAGGTGGGCACGGGTGTGTCCAGGTGTGCCCCAGGTGGGCACGGGTGGGCACAGGTACCCCCAGGTGTGCTCAGATGTGGCTCAGGTGGGCACAGGTGTCCCCAGGAACTCCCGGGTGGGCACAGGTGTGCCCAGGTGGGTGCAGGTGTCCACAGGCATCCCCAGGTGGGCACAGGTGTGCCCCAGTGTGCTCCAGGTGTGTCCAGGTGGGCAGAGGTGGGCACAGGTGTGCCCAGGTGTGTCCCAGTGTGTCCCAGGTGCCCCCAGGTGCCCCCAGGTGTGCCCAGGTGTGCCCAGGTGTGCCCAAGTATGCCAGGTGTGTGCCCAGGTGTCCCTAGCTGTGCCCAGGTGTGCCCAGGTGTGTGCCCAGGTGTGCCCAGGTGTGTGCCCAGGTGTGCCCAGGTGTGCCCGTTGCCCAGGTACGTGTTTGAGAACGTGGGCCTCAAGCGCATCCTCACCATCAACAAGTGCCCCCAGGTGTGCCCAGGTGCCCTCCTAGCTGTCCCTAGCTGCTCCCAGGTGTCCCTAGCTGTGCCCAGGTGTGCCCAGGTGTGCCCAGGTGTGCCCGGGTGTGTCCCTGTCCCCAGTTTGACGTGGACAATGGGGCAATGAGGAGTCACAGATCAGGGCTTAGGTGTGCCAGGGAGGTTATCAGGTGCCCCCAGGTGTGCCCAGGTGTCCCTAGCTGTCCCTAGCTGTGCCCAGCTGTGCCCAGGTGTGCCCGGGTGTGCCCAGGTGTGCCCGGGTGTGCCCAGGTGTGCCCAGGTCCCTCCTAGCTGCTCCCAAGTGTCCCTAGCTGTGCCCAGGTGCCCCCAGCTGTGCCCAGGTGTGTGCCCAGGTGTGCCCAGGTGTGTGCCCAGGTGTGCCCGTTGCCCAGGTACGTGTTTGAGAACGTGGGTCTCAAGCGCATCCTCACCATCAACAAGTGCCCCCAGGTGTGCCCAGGTGCCCTCCTAGCTGTCCCTAGCTGCTCCCAGGTGTCCCTAGCTGTGCCCAGGTGCCCCCAGGTGTCCCTAGCTGTGCCCAGGTGTGCCCGGGTGTGTCCCTGTCCCCAGTTTGACGTGGACAATGGGGCAATGAGGAGTCCCAGATCAGGGCTTAGGTGTGCCAGGGAGGTTCTCAGGTGCCCCCAGGTGTGCCCAGGTGTCCGTAGCTGTCCCTAGCTGTGCCCAGGTGTGCCCAGGTGTGCCCAGGTGTCCCTAGCTGTCCCTAGCTGTACCCAGCTGTGCCCAGGTGCCCCCAGGTGTGCCCAGGTGTCCCTAGCTGTCCCTAGCTGTACCCAGCTGTGCCCAGGTGTGCCCAGGTGTGCCCAGGTGTGTTTTTGCCCAGGTACGTGTTTGAGAACGTGGGCCTCAAGCGCATCCTCACCATCAACAAGTGCCCCCAGGTGTGCCCAGGTGTGCCCAGGTGTGCCCAGGTGTGCCCAGGTGCCCTCCTAGCTGTCCCTAGCTGCTCCCAGGTGTCCCTAGCTGTGCCCAGGTGTGCCCCAGGTGTGCCCAGGTGCCCCCAGGTGTGCCCAGGTGTGCCCAGGTGTGCCCGTTGCCCAGGTACGTGTTTGAGAACGTGGGCCTCAAGCGCATCCTCACCATCAACAAGTGCTCCCTGGCCGACGACGCCGCCTACGAGTGCCGGGTCAACGACGAGAAGAGCTTCACCGAGGTCTTCGTCAAAGGTGGGCACACCTGGGGGCACCGGGGGGGCACCTGGGGTACCTGGGTACCTGGGGGGCACACCTGGGTACCTGGGGGGCATCTGGGGGCACACCTGGGGGTACCTGGGTGGGGTTTTGGGGGGTGTTTGGGGCACCTGGGGGGCACCTGGGTACCTGGAGGTACCCGGGTGGGGTTTTGGGGGGTGTCTGGGGGCACCTGGGTACCTGGGGGCACACCTGGGTACCTGGGGCACACCTGGGGGGCACACCTGGGTACCTGGGGGGCATCTGGGGGTACACGTGGGTACCTGGGGCACACCTGGGGGGCACCTGGGGACACACCTGGGTACCTGCAGGTACCCGGGTGGGGTTTTGGGGGGTGTTTGGGCACCTGGGTACCTGGGGGGCACCTGGGGGGCACACCTGGGGTACCTGGGGGGCACCTGGGGGGCACACCTGGGGTACCTGGAGGTACCCGGGTGGGGTTTCGGGGGGTGTCTGGGGGCACCTGGGTACCTGGGGGGGCACCTGGGGGCACACCTGGGGGGCACCTGGGTACCTGGGGGGCACCTGGGGGGGCACACCTGGGTACCTTGGGGGCACCTGGGCTACCTGGCAGTACCCGGGTGGGGTTTTGGGGGGTGTTTGGGCACACCTGGGGGCACACCTGGGCACACCTGGGTACCTGGGGGGCACACCTGGGTACACCTGGGTACCTGGGGGGCACACCTGGGTACCTGGGGTGCACCTGGGCTACCTGGAGGTACCCGGGTGGGGTTTTGGGGGGTGTTTGGGGGCACCTGGGTACCTGGGGGGCATCTGGGGGGGCACACCTGGGTACCTTGGGGGCACCTGGGCTACCTGGCAGTACCCAGGTGGGGTTTTGGGGGGTGTCTGGGGGCACCTGGGTACCTGGGGGGGCACACCTGGGTACCTGGGGCACACCTGGGGGGCACACCTGGGGTACCTGGAGGTACCCGGGTGGGGTTTTGGGGGGTGTTTGGGCACACCTGGGTACCTGGGGGGCACCTGGGGGGCACACCTGGGTACCTGGGGGGCACACCTGGGTACCTGGGGGGCACACCTGGGGGTACACGTGGGTACCTGGGGCACACCTGGGGGGCACACCTGGGCACCTGGGGGGCACACCTGGGTACACCTGGGTACCTGGGGGGCACCTGGATGGCACCTGGGTACCTGGGGCGCACCTGGGGGGGCACACCTGGGTACCTGGAGGTACCCGGGTGGGGTTTTGGGGGGTGTCTGGGGGCACCTGGGTACCTGGGGGGCACCGGGGGGCACACCCGGGCACCTGGGGGGTACCTGGGGGCACACCTGGGGGCACACCTGGGTACCTGGGGGGCACCTGGGGGCACACCTGGGTACCTGGGGGGCACCTGGGCTACCTGGCGGTACCCGGGTGGGGTTTTGGGGGGTGTTTGGGCACACCTGGGGTACCTGGGAGGCACCTGGGGGGCACCCCTGGGTACCTGGGGCACACCTGGGGGCACACCTGGGCACCTGTGGGTGATTTGGGGGCATCTGGGGGCACCTGGGTGGGGTTTTGGGGGGTCTTGTAGGTGCCCATGGAGGTACCCGGGGAGGGTTTGAGGTGCTTGAGGGCACCTGGGGGGCACCTGGAGGGGCATCGGGGGGCGCCAGTGACCGTCATGAAGGGCCCTGAGGAGCAGCAGGTGGTGTCTCCTCACCTGTCCGTGTGTCCGTCCCTCACCTGTCCGTGTGTCCGTCCCTCACCTGTCCGTGTGTCTGTCCCAGAGCTGCTGGTGACCATCGTGAAGGGCCCTGAGGGTGTCCCCTCTCACCTGTCCCTCACCTGTCTGTGTGTCCATCCCTCACCTGTCTGTGTGTCTGTCCCTCACCCGTCCGTGTGTCTGTCCCCTGTCCTCTCACCCGTCCGTGTGTCCATCCCTTACCTGTCCGTCTGTCCCGCAGAGCCGCCGGTGACCATCGTGAAGGGCCCTGAGGGTGTCCCCTCTCACCTGTCCCTCACCTGTCCGTGTGTCTGTCCCTCACCTGTCCCTCACCTGTCCGTGTGTCTGTCCCCTGTTCTCTCACCTGTCCGTGTGTCTGTCCCTCACCTGTCCGTGTGTCCGTCCCTGACCCGTCCGTGTGTCCGTCTGTCCCGCAGAGCCGCCGGTGACCATCGTGAAGGGCCCTGAGGACCAGCAGGTGGTGTCACCTGTCCGTGTGTCC
Source organism: Passerculus sandwichensis (assembly GCA_031885435.1). Classification (NCBI taxonomy): domain Eukaryota; kingdom Metazoa; phylum Chordata; class Aves; order Passeriformes; family Passerellidae; genus Passerculus; species Passerculus sandwichensis. The sequence goes on along the minus strand of CM063156.1, from coordinate 8,279,257 downwards.
GTCCCTGACCCGTCCGTGTGTCCGTGTGTCCCGCAGAGCCGCCGGTGACCATCGTGAAGGGCCCTGAGGACCAGCAGGTGGTGTCACCTGTCCGTGTGTCTGTCCCTCACCTGTCCGTCTGTCCCGCAGAGCCGCCGGTGACCATCGTGAAGGGCCCTGAGGACCAGCAGGTGGTGGTGGGCGAGCGCGTGGTGCTCGAGGCCGAGGTGTCCGAGGAGGGCGCGCAGGTCATGTGGTACGGGCCCGCGTCCGTCTGTCCGTCCGCCCTGGGGCCGTGTGTCCGTCCTGTGTCCGTCTGTCCATCAATATGTCCATCCACACTGTCCTGTGTCCATGTGTCCATCCTTTGTCCATCCTGTGTCCGTCCTGTGTACATTCACACTGTCCATGTGTCCATCCTGTGTCCGTCCTGTGTCCGTCCGCACTGTGGCCGTCTGTCCGTCTGTCCATCCACACTGTCCATCTGTCCATCAATATGTCCATCCACACTGTCCTGTGGCCGTCTGTCCATCCTGTGTCCCTGTGTCCATGTGTCCATCCTGTGTCCATGTGTCCATCCTGTGTCCATGTGTCTGTGTGTCCGTTCTGTGTCCCTATGTCCAGCTGTGTTCACCCTGTGTCCACCTCCACATTCGCTCCACGTCCACCCCGTGTCCATCTCCACACCCACCCCACGCCCACCCCTTCTCCACCTTGTGTCCATCTCCACGTCCACCCCATGTCCACCTGGTGTCCATCACCATGTCCATCTCCACACCCACCCCGTGTCCACCTCCATGTCCACCTGGTGTCCACCCCAAACACACCCCATGTCCATCTCCATGTCCATCCCCATGTCCACTCTGTGTCCATCTCCACCTCCACCCCATATCCACCTTGTGTCCACACAATGTCCACCTCCATGTCCACCTGGTGTCCACCCCGTGTCCACCTCCATGTCCACCCCGTGTCCATCTCCACACCACCCACGGGTTGTCCACCCATTGTCCCCCCGTTGTCCCCCCATTGTCCACCCATTGTCCCCCCGTTGTCCCCCCATTGTCCACCCATTGTCCACCCGTTGTCCACCCCATGTCCATCTCCACATCCACCCCGTGTCCATCTCCACACCCACCTGGTGTCCACCCCATGTCCATCCTCATGTCCACTACGTCCATCTCCATGTCCACCTTCCGTCCACCCCGTGTCCACCTCCACACCACCCACGGGTTGTCCCCCCGTTGTCCACCCCATGTCCTCCTCCATGTCCACCTGGTGTCCACCCCAAACACGCCCATGTCCATCTCCATGTCCATCCCCATGTCCACTCTGTGTCCATCTCCACATCCACTCCATGTCCACCTTGTGTCCACCCCATGTCCATCTCCATGTCCACTACGTGCACCCATGTCCACCCCATGTCCATCCTCATGTCCACCCCGTGTCCATCTCCACACCCACCCACGGGTTGTCCACCCCGTGTCCATCTCCATGTCCATCTCCACACCCACCCACGGGTTGTCCACCTCGTGTCCATCTCCACGTCCATCTCCACACCCACCTGGTGTCCACCCCATGTCCATCTCCATGTCCACCCTATGTCCATCTCCACACCCACCTGGTGTCCACCCACGTCCACCCCGTGTCCATCTCCACACCACCCACGGGTTGTCCCACCGTTGTCCCCCCATTGTCCACCTGGTGTCCACCCCGTGTCCACCTCCATGTCCACTCTGTGTCCATCTCCATGTCCACTCCAAATCCACCTGGTGTCCACCCCGTGTCCATCTCCACCTCCACCTGGTGTCCATCTCCATACCCACCTTATGTCCACCCCATGTCCATCTCCATGTCCATTCTGTGTCCATCTCCACCTCCACCTGGTGTCCACCCCATGTCCACCCCATGTCCATCTCCATGTCCACTACGTCCATCCCCATGTCCACCCCATGTCCATCTCCACGTCCATCTCCACACCCACCCGTTGTTGTCCACCCCGTGTCCATCTCCACACCACCCACGGGTTGTCCCCCCATTGTCCCCCCATTGTCCCCCCGTTGTCCCCCCATTGTCCACCCATTGTCCACCCGTTGTCCACCCGTGTCCATCTCCACACCCACCTGGTGTCCACCCCATGTCCATCTCCACCTCCAGCTGGTGTCCACCCCATGTCCATCCTCATGTCCACTACGTCCATCTCCATGTCCACCCCGTGTCCACCCCAAACACGCCCCATGTCCATCTCCACGTCCATCTCCATACCCACCTTCCGTCCACCCCATGTCCACCCCGTGTCCACCTCCACACCACCCACGGGTTGTCCCCCCATTGTCCACCCATTGTCCACCCGTTGTCCACCCGTTGTCCACCCCGTGTCCATCTCCATACCCACCCCATGTCCATCTCCACACCCACCTGGTGTCCACCCCATGTCCATCTCCATCTCCACTCCACACCCACCCCGTGTCCACCCCGTGTCCACCTCCATGTCCACTGCACACCCACCCCATGTCCATCTCCATGTCCACTCTGTGTCCATCTCCACCTCCACTCCATGTCCACCCCGTGTCCATCTCCATCTCCACTGCACACCCACCCCGTGTCCATCTCCATGTCCATCTCCACACCACCCACGGGTTGTCCCCCCGTTGTCCCCCTGTTGTCCACCCGTTGTCCACGCCATGTCCATCTCCACACCCACCCCGTGTCCATCTCCGTGTCCACCCCGTGTCCATCTCCACACCCACCCACGGGTTGTCCACCCATTGTCCATCCGTTGTCCACCCTGTGTCCATCTCCACACCCACCTGGTGTCCACCCCGTGTCCATCTCCACACCCACCTGGTGTCCACCCATGTCCACCCGTGTCCATCTCCACACCACCCACGGGTTGTCCCCCCATTGTCCACCCCATGTCCTCCTCCATGTCCACCTGGTGTCCACCCCAAACACGCCCCATGTCCATCTCCATGTCCATCTCCACACCCACCCATTGTTGTCCACCCCGTGTCCATCTCCACACCACCCGCGGGTTGTCCACCCCGTGTCCACCTCCATGTCCACCTGGTGTCCACCCCAAACACGCCCATGTCCATCTCCATGTCCACTCTGTGTCCATCTCCACATCCACTCCATGTCCACCTTGTGTCCACCCCATGTCCATCTCCATGTCCATCTCCACACCACCCACGGGTTGTCCACCCATTGTCCATCTCCATGTCCACCTCCATGTCCATCCCCATGTCCACCCCATGTCCATCTCCACCTCCACTCCATGTCCACCTTGTGTCCACCCCATGTCCATCTCCATGTCCACCTGTTGTCCACCCCGTGTCCATCTCCATGTCCATCTCCACACCACCCGTGGGTTGTCCCACCGTTGTCCCCCCATTGTCCACCCCGTGTCCATCTCCACACCACCCGTGGGTTGTCCCCCCATTGTCCCCCCGTTGTCCCCCTGTTGTCCCCGCGCAGGACGAAGGACGGGGTGGAGCTGACCCGCGAGGAGACCTTCAAGTACCGCTTCAAGAAGGACGGCAAGAAGCATTTCCTGATCCTCAACGAGGCCACCCTGGAGGACACCGGGCGCTACCGGATCCTCACCAACGGCGGCGAGGCCGAGGCCGAGGTCATCGTGGAAGGTCCGAGCTCCTGGGGCCACCCGTGGTCCTGGGACCTCCTGGAGATGTTTGAGGGTCACCTTAGAGAAGGTTCTGGAAGGTTCTAGGAGCTCCTGGAAGATCCAGGAGATGTTTGAGAGAAGGTTCTGGAGATCCCAGAAGGTTCCAGGGACTTTGAGGGTTCCTGGATGGTCCTGGAAGGTTCTAGGAGCTCCTGGAAGATCCAGGAGATGTTTGAGAGAAGGTTCTGGAGATCCCAGAAGGTTCCAGGGACTTTGAGGGTTCCCGGATGGTCCTGGAAGGTTCTGGGAGCTCCTGGAGATGTTTGAGGGTCACCTCGGAGGAGGTTCTGGAAGGTTCTAGGAGCTCCTGGGAGCTCCAGGAGATGTTTGAGAGAAGGTCCTGGAGATCCCAGAAGGTCCCAGGGATGTCCATGTGGAATCTGGAGGGTTCTGGAAGGTTCAGGGAGGTTCTGGGAGCTCCTGGAGATGTTTGAGGGTCACCTCGGAGAAGGTTCTGGGAGGTTCTAGGAGCTCCTGGAAGATCCAGGAGATGTTTGAGAGAAGGTTCTGGAGATCCCAGAAGGTTCCAGGGACTTTGAGGGTTCCTGGATGGTCCTGGAAGGTTCTGGGAGCTCCTGGAGATGTTTGAGAGAAGGTCCTGGAGATCCCAGAAGGTCCCAGGGATGTCCATGTGGAATCTGGAAGGTTCTGGAAGGTTCAGGGAGGTTCTGGGAGCTCCTGGAGATGTTTGAGGGTCACCTCGGAGGAGGTTCTGGAAGGTTCTAGGAACTCCTGGGAGATCCAGGAGATGTTTGAGAGAAGGTTCTGGAGACCCGAGAAGGTCCCAGGGATGTCCATGTGGAATCTGGAAGGTTCTGGAAGGTTCAGGGAGGTCCTAAAAGGTCCTGGAGATGTTTGAGGGTCACCTTGGACAAGGTCCTGGAGATCCCAGAAGGTCCCAGGGAATTTGGGAGGTCCTAAAAGGTCCTGGAGATGTTTGAGGGTCACCTCGGAGAAGGTTCTGGAAGGTTCTAGGAGCTCCTGGGAGATCCAGGAGATGTTTGAGAGAAGGTCCTGGAGATCCCAAAAGGTCCCAGGGATTTCTGGGGGGGGTCGAGATGGATTTTTGGGGCTCCAGAGAAGCAGCTGGAGGTGCTGAAGGCATCTCAAGAGGTTCTCCAGATGTTCTCCATGGGTTCTTCATGGGTTCTTTGGGGTTCCCCATGGAGTTTTGGGGTCCATGAGGAATTTTTGCTCCTGCAGAGAAGCAGCTGGAGGTGCTGCAGGAGGTTCTCCAGATGTTGTCCATGGGTTCCTCATGGGTTTTTTGGGTTCCTCACGGGTTTTTTGGGTTCCCCATGGATGTTTTGGGGTCCACGTGGATTTTTTGGCCTGCAGAGAAGCAGCTGGAGGTGCTGCAGGAGGTTCTGCAGATGTTCCTACAGGTTCTCCATGGGTTCCCCATGGATTTTTGGGGTTCCCCATGGATATTTATGGATTCTCCATGGATTTTTTGGGTTCTCCATGGATTTTTGGGGTCTCCATGGATGTTTTTGGCCTGCAGAGAAGCAGCTGGAGGTGCTGCAGGAGGTTCTGCAGATGTTCCTGGAGGTTCTCCATGGGTTCCTCACGGGTTTTTTTGGTTCCCCATGGATATTTATGGATTCTCCATGGATTTTTGGGTTCCCCATGGATTTTTGGGGTCTCCACGGGTGTTTTTGGCCTGCAGAGAAGCAGCTGGAGGTGCTGCAGGAGGTTCTCCAGATGTTCTCCAGGGGTTCCTCATGGATTTTTTGGGTTCCTCACGGGTTTTTTGGGTTCCCCATGGATATTTATGGATTCTCCATGGATTTTTTGGGCTCCCCATGGATTTTTTGGGTTCCCCATGGATGTTTTGGGGTCCACGTGGATTTTTTGGGTTGCAGAGAAGCAGCTGGAGGTGCCTCAGGAGGTTCTCCAGATGTTCCTAGAGGTTCTTCATGGGTTCCTCATGGATTTTTTGGGTTCCTCACGGGTTTTTTGGGTTCCCCATGAACTTGTTGGGTTCCCCATGGATATTTATGGATTCTCCATGGATTTTTTGGGTTCTCCATGGATTTTTGGGGTCTCCATGGATGTTTTTGGCCTGCAGAGAAGCAGCTGGAGGTGCTGCAGGAGGTTCTCCAGATGTTCTCCATGGGTTCCTCATGGATTTTTTGGGTTCCTCATGGATATTTATGGATTCTCCATGGATATTTATGGATTCTCCATGGATTTTTTGGGGTTCTCCATGGATTTTTGGGGTCCACATGGATTTTTTGGCCTGCAGAGAAGCAGCTGGAGGTGCTGCAGGAGGTTCTTCAGATGTTCTCCATGGGTTCTTCATGGGTTCTTTGGGGTTCCCCATGGATTTTTTGGGTTCTCCATGGATGTTTTTGGGGTCCACGTGGATTTTTTGGGTTGCAGAGAAGCAGCTGGAGGTGCTGCAGGAGGTTCTCCAGATGTTCTCCATGGGTTCCTCACGGGTTTTTTGGGTTCCTCACGGGTTTTTTGGGTTCCCCATGGATATTTTTGGGTTCCCCATGGATGTTTTGGGGTCCATGTGGATTTTTTGGCCTGCAGAGAAGCAGCTGGAGGTGCCTCAGGAGGTTCTCCAGATGTACCTAGAGGTTCTCCATGGGTTCCTCATGGATTTTTGGGTTCCCCATGGATTTTTGGGGTCTCCACGGATGTTTTTGGCCTGCAGAGAAGCAGCTGGAGGTGCTGCAGGAGGTTCTCCAGATGTTCTCCATGGGTTCCTCACGGGTTTTTTGGGTTCCCCATGGATATTTTTGGGTTCCCCATGGATTTTTTGGGCTCCCCATGGATTTTTGGGGTCCATGATGAATTTTTGCTCCTGCAGAGAAGCAGCTGGAGGTGCTGCAGGAGGTTCTGCAGATGTTCCTACAGGTTCTCCATGGGTTCCCCATAGAATTTTGGGGTTCCCCATGGATTTTTGGGGTTCCCATGGATTTTTTGGGGTTCCCATGGATTTTTGGGGTCCATGTGGATTTTTTGGCCTGCAGAGAAGCAGCTGGAGGTGCTGCAGGAGGTTCTCCAGATGTTCTCCATGGGTTCCTCACGGGTTTTTTGGGTTCCTCACGGGTTTTTTGGGTTCCCCATGGATATTTATGGAGTCTCCATGGATTTTTTGGGTTCTCCATGGATTTTTTGGGGTTCTCCGTGGATTTTTTGGGGTTCCCCATGGATTTTTTGGGTTCCCCATGGATTTTTGGGGTCTCCATGGATGGTTTCTCCTGCAGAGAAGCAGCTGGAGGTGCTGCAGGGCATCGCGGACCTGACGGTGCAGGCCACCGAGCAGGCCGTGTTCAAGTGCGAGGTGTCGGACGAGAAGGTCACCGGGCGCTGGTTCAAGAACGGCGTCGAGGTCCGGCCCAGCAAACGCATCCACATCTCCCACACCGGCAGGTGAGGCACCAAAAAACCCAAAATAATCCCCAAAATAACCAAAATATGCCCCAAAATAATCCAAAAAAATAACCAAAATATCCCCAAAATAATCCCGAAATATCCAAAAAATATCCGAAAATATCCTCTAAAAATTCCCAAAAATATTCCAAAAATAACCCAAAAAATTCCCCCCAAAATTCCCAAAATGTCCCAAAAGTATGCCTCAAAAAAATCCCAAAAATACCCCAAAAATAACCCCCCAAAATCCCCAAAAATTCCCAAAATATCCCCAAAAATAATCCCAAAATATCCCAAAAATATCCCCTAAAAATTCCCAAAAATATTCCAAAAATAACACAAAAAATTCCCCCAAAAATCCCCAAAAATTCCCAAAATATCCCCAAAATAATCCCAAAATATCCCAAAAATATCCGAAAAAAATACCCCAAAAATCCCTAAAAATATCCCCTAAAAATTCCCAAAAATATTCCAAAAATAACCCAAAAAATTCCCACCCAAAATTCCCAAAATGTCCCAAAAAAAAATCCCAAAATATCCCAAAAATATCCCAAAATACCCCAAAAATCCCTAAAAATATCCCCTAAAAATTCCCAAAAATATTCCAAAAATAACCCAAAAAATTCCCACCCAAAATTCCCAAAATATCCCAAAAATATGCCTCAAAAAAATCCCAAAAATACCCCCAAAATAACCCCCCAAAATCCCCCAAAATTCCCAAAATATCCCCAAAAATAATCCCAAAATATCCCAAAAATATCCAAAATTATCCCCTAAAAATTCCCAAAAATATTCCAAAAATAACCCAAAAAATTCCCCAAAAATTCCCAAAATGTCCCAAAAATATGCCCCAAAAAAATCCCAAAAATACCCCAAAAAATACCCAAAAAATCCCCAAAATTCCCAAAATATCCCCAAAAATAATCCCAAAATATCCCAAAAATATCCGAAAAAAATACCCCAAAAATCCCCAAAAATATCCCCTAAAAATTCCCAAAAATGTTCCAAAAATAACCCAAAAAATTCCCCCAAAATTCCCAAAATATCCCAAAAATATGCCCCCAAAAAATCCCAAAAATACCCCAAAAATACCCCAAAAATACCCCAAAAATAACTCCCCAAAATCCCCAAAATTCCCAAAATATCCCCAAAAATAATCCCAAAATATCCCAAAAATCCCCAAAAATATCCCCTAAAAATTCCCAAAAATGTTCCAAAAATAACCCAAAAAATTCCCACCCAAAATTCCCAAAATATCCCAAAAATATGCCCAAAAAAAATCCCAAAAATACCCCAAAAATAACCCCCCAAAAATCCCCAAAATTCCCAAAATATCCCCAAAAATAATCCCAAAATATCCCAAAAATATCCGAAAAAAAACCCCCAAAAATCCCTAAAAATATCCCCTAAAAATTCCCAAAAATGTTCCAAAAATAACCCAAAAAATTCCCCCAAAATTCCCAAAATATCCCAAAAGTATGCCTCAAAAAAATCCCAAAAATACCCCAAAAATAACCCCCCAAATCCCCCAAAATTCCCAAAATGTCCCAAAAATATGCCCCAAAAAAATCCCAAAAATACCCCAAAAATAACCCCCCAAAAATCCCCAAAATTCCCAAAATATCCCCAAAAAGAATCCCAAAATATCCCAAAAATATCCAAAAATATCCCCTAAAAATTCCCAAAATATTCCAAAAATACCCCAAAAAATTCCCCCCAAAAAATTAAAAAAATATCGCCCCAAAATTCCCAAAAATAATGGGATTTTTTTGAATTTTGTGATTTTTGGGTGGGGATTTTTTTGGATTTTGTGATTTTTGGGGGGATTTTTTTGAATTTTGTGATTTTTGTATGGGAATTTTTTAAATTTTGTGATTTTTGGGTGGGATTTTTTTGAATTTTGAGAAATTTGAGTGGGGTTTTTTGGGATTTTGGGGTTTTTTGGGGGGATTTTTTTGAATTTTGTGATTTTTGGGTGGGATTTTTTTTAATTTTGTGATTTTTGGGGGAATTTTTTGAATTTTGTGATTTTTGTGTGGGAATTTTTTGAATTTTGTGATTTTTGGGTGGGATTTTTTTGAATTTTGAGATATTTGAGTGGGGTTTTTTTGGGATTTTGGGGTTTTTTGGGGGATTTTTTTGAATTTGGGGATTTTTGGGTGGGATTTTTTTGAATTTTGAGATATTTGAGTGGGGTTTTTTGGGATTTTGGGGGTTTTTTTGATTTTGGGGTTTTTGGGGGAATTTTTTGAATTTTGTGATTTTTGGGTGGGGTTTTTTTGGGATTTTGGGGTTTTTTGGGGGATTTTTTTGAATTTGGGGATTTTTGGGAGGGATTTTTTTGAATTATGAGATATTTGAGTGGGGTTTTTTGGGACTTTTAATTTTTTTGGTTGGAATTTTGGGATTTTTGGGTGGATTTTATGGGATTTTGGTCCCTCCCAGGATCCACAAGCTGGTGATCGATGACCCCAAAAAAGGCCAAATTTGGGATTTTTGAGTGGGGTTTTTTTTGGATTTTGGGTTTTTTTGGGGGATTTTTTTGAATTTTGTGATTTTAGGGTCGGGATTTTTTTGAATTTGGGGATTTTTGGGTGGGGATTTTTTTGAATTTTGTGATTTTCGGGTGGGATTTTTTTGGATTTTGTGATTTTTGGGTGGATTTTATGGGATTTTGGCTCTTTCCAGAATCCACAAGCTGCTGATCGATGACCCCAAAAAAGGCCAAATTTGGGATTTTTGAGTGGGGTTTTTTGGGGATTTTGGGTTTTTTTGGGGGATTTTTTTGAATTTTGTGATTTTCGGGTCGGGATTTTTTTGAATTTGGGGATTTTTGGGTGGGGATTTTTTTGAATTTTGTGATTTTTGGGTGGAGATTTTTTTGGATTTTGGGGTTTTTGGGTGGATTTTATGGGATTTTGTGCCTTTCCAGGATCCACAACCTGCTGATCGATGACCCCAAAAAAGGCCAAATTTGGGATTTTTGAATGGGGTTTTTTGGGGATTTTGGGTTTTTTTGGGGGATTTTTTTGAATTTGGGGCTTTTTGGGTGGGGACTTTTTTGGATTTTGGGATTTTTTGGGATTTTGTGCCTTTCCAGGATCCACAAGCTGGTGATCGACGACGTGCGCCCCGAGGACGAGGGCGATTACACCTTCGTGCCCGACGGCTACGCCCTCACCCTGTCGGCCAAACTCAACTTCCTCGGTGGGCACGGCCGGGTTTGGGGCGAATTCAGGGAAATTTGGGAAAATTTGGGGGAGTTTGGGGAAATTTGGGGAAATTTGGGGGGAAAATTGGGGAAAATTGGGGGAAATTGGGGAAATTAGGGGGGAATTTGGGGGGAAATTTGGGGAAAATTTGGGGGGAATTTGGGGGAATTTGGGGGAATTTGGGGAAAATTGGGGGAAATTTGGGGGGAAAATTGGGGGAATTTGGGGATATTTGGGGAAAATTTGGGGGAAATTGGGGAAATTTGAGGGGATTTGGGGGGATTTGGGGAAAATTGGGGGAAATTTGGGGGAAATTGGGGGAAATTTGGGGGGAAAATTGGGGGAAATTAGGGGGGAATTTTGGGGAAATTGGGGGAATTTTGGGGGAATTTGAGGGGATTTGGGGGGATTTGGGGAAATTAGGGGGGAAATTTGGGGGGAAAATTGGGGGAATTTGGGGAAATTTGGGGGTGTTTGGGGAAATTTGGGGAAAATTGGGGAAAATTTGGGGGGAATTTGGGGAAAATTGGGGGAATTTGGGGGAAAATTGGGGGAAATTTGAGGGAATTTGGGGGGATTTGGGGAAATTTGGGGGAATTTGGGGAAATTTGGGGGAAATTGGGGAAATTAGGGGGGAATTTTGGGGGAATTTGGGGGTGTTTGGGGAAATTTGGGGGAATTTGGGGGGAATTGGGGAAATTAGGGGGGAATTTTGGGGAAATTTGGGGGGAATTGGGGGAAATTTGGGGGAATTTGGGGGGATTTGGGGAAATTTGAGGGAAATTTGGGGAAAATTGGGGGAAATTGGGGGAAATTTGAGGGGATTTGGGGGAATTTGGGGAGAATTTGGGGGGAAACTTGGGGGAAATTTGGGAAATTTGTGGGGATTTGGGGAAATTGTGGGAAATTTGGGGGGAAAATTGGGGGAAATTGGGGGAATTTGGGGGAATTTGGGGGGAATTGGGGAAATTAGGGGGGAATTTTGGGGGAATTTGGGGGAATTTGGGGAAATTTGGGGAAAGTAGGGGGTAATTTGGGGGGAAAATTGGGGGAAATTAGTGAAATTTGGGGGGATTTGGGGAAATTTGGGGGAATTTGGGGGAAAATTGGGGGAAAATTGGGGGAAAATTGGGGGAATTAGGGGGAAATTTGGGGGGAAATTTGGGGAAATTTGGGGGAATTTGGGGGGAAATTGGGGAAATTAGGGGGGAATTTTGGGGGAATTTGGGGATATTTGGGGAAAATTTGGGGGAATTTGGGGAAATTGGGGGAATTTGGGGGAAATTTGGGGGAAAATGGGGGAATTTGGGGAAATTTGGGGGAAATTTGGGGGGAAAATTGGGGAAAATTTGGGGGAATTTGGGGAAATTTGGGGGAAATTTGGGGGAATTTGTGGGGATTTGTGGGGGATTTGGGGAAAATTGGGGGAAATTTGGGGGAAATTTGGGGGAATTTGGGGAGAATTGGGGAAATTAGGGGGGAATTTGGGGGGAAATTTGGGGGAAATTTGGGGAAAATTTGGGGAAAATTGGGGGAATTTGGGGGAAATTTGGGGGGAAAATTGGGGAAAATTTGAGGGGATTTGGGGGAAATTGGGGAAATTTGGGGGAATTTGGGGGAATTTGGGGGCATTTGGGGGGCACTTGGGGCAGTGACGTCACTGGGGGTTCCCAATGACGTCACTGGGGGTTCCCAATGACGTCACTGGGGGTTCCCAATGACGTCACTGGGGTGGTTTTTTGGGGGGTCGATGACGTCACTGACACCCCCCCCCTCTCTTCCCCCCCTCACAGAGATCAAGGTGGAGTACGTGCCCAAGCAAGGTGAGGACACCTGGGGACACCTGGGGACACCTGAGGGGACACCTGGGGACACCTGTGGGGACAGGACACACCTGAGGGGACACCTGGGGACAACTGAGGGGACACCCGTGGGGACACCTGTGGGGACACCTGAAGGGTACAGAGGACACCTGAGGTGACACCTGTGGGGACAGAGGACACCTGTGGGGACACCTGGCAGGGACAGGACACACCTGTGGGGACAGAGGACAACTGAGGGGACACTTGAGAGGACACCTGGGGTTACCTGGGGGGACAGAGCACACCTGAGGGGACACATGGGGAGGACAGAGGACACCTCGAGGGACACCTGAGGAGACACCTGGGGTGGGAGGGGACACCTGTGGGGACGGGACACCCCTGAGGGGACAGGACACACCTGAGGGGACACCTGAGGGGACAGGACACACCTGAGGGGACAGGACACACCTGTGGGCACAGAGGACAAAGGGGAGGACACCTGGGCACCCCTGTGGGGACACCTGAAGGATACAGAGGACACCTGAGGTGACACCTGTGGGGACAGAGGACAACTGAGGGGACACTTGAGAGGACACCTGGGGGTACCTGAGGGGACACATGGGGAGGACACAGGACACCTTGAGGGACACCTGAGGAGTCACCTGGCAGGGACAGAGGACACTTGGGGTGACAGGACACACCTGAGGGGACACCTGGGGACAGGGGACACCTGTGGGAACACCTGTGGGCACAGAGGACAAAGGGGAGGACACCTGGGCACCCCTGTGGGGACACCTGAAGGATACAGAGGACACCTGAGGTGACACCTGTGGGGACAGGACACACCTGTGGGGACAGAGGACACCTGTGGGGACACTTGAGAGGACACCTGGGGTTACCTGGGGGGACAGAGCACACCTGAGGGGACACATGGGGAGGACAGAGGACACCTCGAGGGACACCTTGAGGGACACCTGAGGAGACACCTGGGGTGGGAGGGGACACACCTGTGGGGACAGAGGACACCTGTGGGGACAGGACACCCCTGAGGGGACACCTGAGGGGACAGGACACACCTGAGGGGACAGGACACCCCCGTGGGGACAGGGGACACCTGTGGGGACAGATGACACCTGAGGGGGAACAGAACACACCTGTGGGGACACCTGGTCACACCTGGTCACACCTGGGGGGACAGAGGACACCTGAGGGGACACCTGGTCACACCTGGTCACACCTGGTCACACCTGAGGGGACACCTGGTCACACCTGAGGGGTCACCTGGTCACACCTGGTCACACCTGCTCACACCTGGTCACACCTGGTCACACCTGAGGGGACAGCTGGTCACCCCTGGTCACCCCTGGTCACACCTGGTCACTCCTGGTCACACCTGGTCACACCTGGTCACACCTGAAGGGACACCTTGTCACACCTGGTCACACCTGGTCACCCCTGGTCACCCCTGGTCACTCCTGGTCACACCTGGTCACCCCTGGTCACACCTGGTCACACCTGAGGGGACACCTGAGGGGACACCTGAGGGGACACCTGGTCACACCTGGTCACCCCTGGTCACACCTGGTCACACCCGGTCACACCTGTGGTGTCACTGCCACCGCTGTCCCCCCCCAGAGCCCCCCAAGATCCACCTGGACTGCTCGGGCAAGGACAGCGAGAACACGCTGGTGGTGGTGGCGGGAAACAAACTGCGGCTGGACGTGCCCATCTCGGGGGAACCGCTGCCCACCGTCACCTGGAGCAAGGACGGGCAGGTGAGCGCACCTGGGTGTCACCTGTGTGTCACCTGTATCACCTGTGTCATTGGAGTTACCTGTGTGTCACCTGTGTCACTGTGTGTGTCACTGTGTGTCACTGTCACACCTGTGTGTGTCACTGTGCCCATCTCGGGGGAGCCGCTGCCCACCGTCACCTGGAGCAAGGACGGGCAGGTGAGCGCACCTGGGGACACCTGTGTCACCTGAGTGTCACCTGTGTCATTGGAGTTACCTGTGTGTCACTGTGTGTGTCACTGTCACACCTGTGTGTGTCACTGTGCCCATCTCGGGGGAACCCCTGCCCACCGTCACCTGGAGCAAGGACGGGCAGGTGAGCGCACCTGAGTGTGTCACTGTCACACCTGTGTGTCACCTGTGTCACTGTGTGTGTCACTGTCACACCTGTGTCACTGTGTTACCTGTGTGTGTCACTGTGCCCATCTCGGGAGAACCCCTGCCCACCGTCACCTGGAGCAAGGACGGGCAGGTGAGCGCACCTGAGTGTCACCTGTGTCACTGTGTGTGTCACTGTGTGTCACCTGTGTGTGTCACTGTCACACCTGAGTGTCACCTGTGTCACTGTGTGTGTCACTGTGTGTGTCACTGTCACACCTGTGTCACTGTGCCCATCTCGGGGGAGCCGCTGCCCACCGTCACCTGGAGCAAGGACGGGCAGGTGAGCGCACCTGGGGACACCTGTGTCACTGTCACATCTGAGTGTCACCTGTGTCACTGTGTGTGTCACTGTGTGTGTCACTGTCACACCTGTGTCACTGTGCCCATCTCGGGGGAACCCCTGCCCACCGTCACCTGGAGCAAGGACGGGCAGGTGAGCGCACCTGGGGACACCTGAGTGTCACCTGTGTCACCTGTGTCATTGGAGTTACCTGTGTGTCACCTGTGTCACTGTGTGTGTCACTGTGCCCATCTCGGGGGAACCCCTGCCCACCGTCACCTGGAGCAAGGACGGGCAGGTGAGGGCACCTGAGTGTCACCTGTGTCACCTGAGTGTCACCTGTGTCACTGTCACACCTGTGTCACTGTGCCCATCTCGGGGGAGCCGCTGCCCACCGTCACCTGGAGCAAGGACGGGCAGGTGAGCGCACCTGGGACACCTGAGTGTGTCACCTGTGTCACTGTGTGTCACCTGTGTCACTGTGTGTGTCACTGTCACACCTGTGTCACTGTGCCCATCTCGGGGGAGCCGCTGCCCACTGTCACCTGGAGCAAGGACGGGCAGGTGAGCGCACCTGAGTGTCACTGTGTGTGTCACTGTCACACCTGAGTGTCACCTGTGTCATTGGAGTTACCTGTGTGTCACACCTGTGTCACTGTGTGTGTCACTGTGCCCATCTCGGGGGAACCCCTGCCCACCGTCACCTGGAGCAAGGACGGGCAGGTGAGCGCACCTGGGACACCTGAGTGTGTCACCTGAGTGTCACCTGTGTCATTGGAGTTACCTGTGTGTCACACCTGTGTCACTGTGTTACCTGTGTGTGTCACTGTGCCCATCTCGGGGGAACCCCTGCCAACCGTCACCTGGAGCAAGGACGGGCAGGTGAGCGCACCTGAGTGTCACTGTCACACCTGAGTGTCACCTGTGTCACCTGTGTCATTGGAGTTACCTGTGTCACTGTGTTACCTGTGTGTGTCACTGTGTGTGTCACTGTCACACCTGTGTGTGTCACTGTGCCCATCTCGGGAGAACCCCTGCCCACCGTCACCTGGAGCAAGGACGGGCAGGTGAGGGCACCTGGGGACACCTGTGTCACCTGTGTGTGTCACCTGTGTCACCTGAGTGTCACTGTGTCACTGTGTGTGTCACCTGTGTGTCACTGTGTGTGTCACTGTCACACCTGTGTCACTGTGTTACCTGTGTGTGTCACTGTGCCCATCTCGGGGGAGCCCCTGCCCACCGTCACCTGGAGCAAGGACGGGCAGGTGAGCGCACCTGGGACACCTGTGTGTCACCTGTGTCACCTGTGTCACCTGAGTGTCACTGTGTGTGTCACTGTCACACCTGTGTCACTGTGCCCATCTCGGGGGAGCCCCTGCCCACCATCACCTGGAGCAAGGACGGGCAGGTGAGCGCACCTGAGTGTCACCTGTGTGTCACCTGAGTGTCACCTGTGTGTCACCTGTGTCACCTGTAACAGCTCTGTGTCACACCTGTGTGTGTCACTGTCACACCTGTGTGTCACCTGTGTGTCATTGTGTGTCACTGTCACACCTGTGTCACTGTGCCCATCTCGGGAGAACCCCTGCCCACCGTCACCTGGAGCAAGGACGGGCAGGTGAGCGCACCTGGGACACCTGTGTCACCTGAGTGTCACCTGAGTGTCACTGTCACACCTGTGTGTCACCTGTGTCACTGTCACACCTGTGTCACTGTGTCACTGTGTGTGTCACTGTGCCCATCTCGGGGGAACCCCTGCCCACCGTCACCTGGAGCAAGGACGGGCAGGTGAGCGCACCTGGGGCACCTGAGAGTCACCTGTGTGTCACCTGTGTCACCTGTAACAGCTCTGTGTCACACCTGAGTGTCACTGTGTGTGTCACCTGTGTCACTGTGTGTGTCACTGTCACACCTGTGTCACTGTGCCCATCTCGGGAGAACCCCTGCCCACCGTCACCTGGAGCAAGGACGGGCAGGTGAGGGCACCTGAGTGTGTCACTGTCACACCTGAGTGTCACCTGTGTCACCTGTGTCATTTGTGTGTCACCTGTGTCACTGTGTGTGTCACTGTGTGTGTCACTGTCACACCTGTGTGTCACACCTGTGTCACTGTCACACCTGTGTGTGTCACTGTGCCCATCTCGGGAGAACCCCTGCCCACGGTCACGTGGAGCAAGGACGGGCAGGTGAGCGCACCTGAGTGTCACCTGTGTGTCACCTGTGTCACTGTGTGTGTCACTGTCACACCTGTGTCACTGTGTTACCTGTGTGTGTCACTGTGCCCATCTCGGGAGAGCCCCTGCCCACCGTCACCTGGAGCAAGGACGGGCAGGTGAGCGCACCTGTGTGTCACCTGTGTGTCACCTGAGTGTCACCTGTAACAGCTCTGTCCCACCTGTCCCACACCTGTGTCACACCTGTCCCACCTGTCCCACGCCTGTCCATGTCACCTGTCCCATACATTTCCATCCCACCTGTGTCCCACCTGTGTCTCACCTGTCTGTGTCTCACCTGTCCCACACCTGTCTCACCCGTCCCATACATTTACATCTCACCTGTCTCACCTGTGTCTCACCTGTCCATCTCACCTGCACAGGAGTTCTCGGCGCAGGAGGGGCGTGTCCGGCTCGAGGCCAAGCACGAGCTGAGCAGCTCCTGTGTCACCTGTCCATCCCACCTGTCCCACACCTGTCCCACACCTGTCCCACACCTGTCCCACACCTGTCTGTCCCACACCTGTCTGTGTCTCACCTGTCCCTCACCTGTCCCACACCTGTCTGTGTCTCACCTGTCTCACCTGTCCCACACCTGTCTGTGTCTCACCTGTCCCACCTGCGCAGGAGTTCTCGGCGCAGGAGGGGCGTGTCCATCTCGAGGCCAAGCACGAGCTGAGCAGCTCCTGTGTCACCCGTGTCTCACCTGTCCCACACCTGTCTGTCCCTCACCTGTCCCTCACCTGTCCCACCTGCAGGAGTTCTCGGCGCAGGAGGGGCGTGTCCGGCTCGAGGCCAAGCACGAGCTGAGCAGCTCCTCCTGTCCCACACCTGTCTCACCTGTCCCACACCTGTCCCACACCTGTCCCATACATGTGTCTCACCTGTTCCTGTTTGCCCACACCTGTCTCACCTGTACAGGAATTTTCAGCCCAGGAGGGGCGTGTCCGGCTCGAGGCCAAGCACGAGCTGAGCAGTTTCGTCATCGAGAGCGCCGAGCGCGCCGACGAGGGGCGCTACGAGATCCGCGTCACCAACCCGGCCGGCGAGGACACAGCCGCCATCACCATCCGCGTCGTGGGTACGGGACACACCTGAGATACACCTGGGCACACCTGGGATACACCTGAGATACACCTGAGATACACCTGGGATACACCTGGGCACACCTGGGCACACCTGGGGACAATGGGGACAATGGGGACAATGGGGATACACCTGGGCACACACCTGAAATACACCTGAAATACACCTGAGATACACCTGGGCACACACCAACCCGGCCGGCGAGGACACGGCCGCCATCACCATCCGCGTCGTGGGTACGGAGCGCACCTGAGATACACCTGGGGACACCTGGGCACACCTGGGGACACCTGAGATACACCTGGGGACACCTGAGATACACCTGGGCACACCTGGGCACACCTGAGATACACCTGAGATACACATGGGGACAATGGGGGTACACCTGAAATACACCTGGGGACACCTGGGGACAATGGGCACAAATGGGCACACACCTGGGCACACCCTGGCACACCTGGGCACACCCTGGCACACCTGGGCGCACCTGAGATACACCTGGGCACACCTGGGGACAATGGGGACAATGGGGATACACCTGGGCACACCTGGGCACACCTGGGATACACCTGGGCACACCTGGGCACACCTGAGATACACCTGAGATACATCTGAGATACACCTGGGCACACCTGGGCACACCTGGGAGCACCTGGGCACACCTGGGCACACCTGGGATACACCTGGGGACAATGGGGATACACCTGAGATACACCTGGGCACACCTGGGCACACCTGGGCACACCTGGGGACACCTGAGATACACCTGGGATACACCTGGGCACACCTGGGGACAATGGGGACACACCTGGGCACACGCCAACCCGGCCGGCGAGGACACGGCCGCCATCACCATCCGCGTCGTGGGTACGGAGCGCACCTGGGCACACCTGGGATACACCTGGGCACACCTGGGCACACCTGGGCACACCTGAGATACACCTGAGATACACCTGGGGGCAATGGGGATACACCTGAGATACACCTGAGACACACCTGGGCACACCTGGGCACACCTGGGCACACCTGAGATACACCTGAGATACACCTGGGCACACCTGGGCACACCTGGGCACACACCTGAGATACACCTGGGCACACCTGGGGACAATGGGGACACCTGGGGACAATGGGGATACACCTGAGATACACCTGGGATACACCTGAGATACACCTGGGCACACCTGGGCACACCTGGGATACACCTGGGGGCAATGGGGGTACCTGGGGACACAGCAGTGGGGATGGGGGGACACGGCCGCCATCACCATCCGCGTCGTGGGTACGGGACACACCTGAGATACACCTGGGGACACCTGGGGACACCTGAGATACACCTGGGCACACCTGGGATACACCTGGGACCACCTGAGATACACCTGAGATACACCTGAGATACACCCGGGGGCAATGGGGGTACCTGGGGACACACCAGTGGGGACGGGGGGACACAGCCGCCATCACCATCCGCGTCGTGGGTACGGGACACACCTGAGACACACCTGAGATACACCTGGGCACACCTGAGATACACCTGGGCACACCTGGGGACAATGGGGACACACCTGGGCACACACCAACCCGGCCGGCGAGGACATGGCCGCCATCACCATCCGCGTCGTGGGTACAGAGCGCACCTGGGCACACCTGGGCACACCTGGGATACACCTGGGATACACCTGGGATACACCTGGGGACAATGGGGATACACCTGAGATACACCTGGGCACACCTGGGGACAATGGGCACACCTGGGCACACCTGGGATACACTCTGGCACCTCTGGGCACACACCTGAGCACACACCTGGGCACACACCTGGACATACACCTGGGCACACACCTGGGCACACACCTGGGCATACACCTGGACATACACCTGGACATACACCTGGACACACACCTGGGCACACCCCTGGGCACACACCTGGGCATACACCTGGGCACACCTGTGGGCACACACCTGGGCCCACCTGTGGACACACAGGGGGCCACCTGGGCACACACCTGGACACACACCTGGGAGCACACCTGGGCACACACCTGGGCGCACACCTGGGCACACACCTGGGAGCACACCTGGGAGCACACCTGGGCACACACCTGGGCGCACACCTGGGCACACACCTGGGCACACATCTGAGCACACCTGGGCACACACCTGGGCACACCCCTGGGCACACCCCTGGGCACACACCTGGGCACACACCTGGGCACACACCTGAACATACACCTGGGCACACACCTGGACACACACCTGAGCACACACCTGGGCACACACCTTGACATACACCTGGGCACACCCCTGGGCACACCCCTGGGCACACACCTGGGCACACAGCTGGGCACACATCTGAGCACACCTGGGCACACAGCTGGGCACACCCCTGGGCACACAGGTAACCTCACCTGTCCCCGCAGATGTGCCCGACCCGCCCGAGGCCGTTCGCGTCACCCAGGTGGGCGAGGACTGGGCCGTGCTGGTCTGGGAGCCGCCCAAGTTCGACGGCGGGCAGCCGGTCACAGGTGAGAGACACACCTGGGGGCACCTGGGGGGCACCTGGGGGGCACACCTGGGGGGCACACCTGAGAGACACACCTGGGGGTACCTGGGGGGCACCTGGGGGGCACCTGGGGGCACCTGGGGGGGCACACCTGGGGGCACCTGAGAGACACACCTGGGGGCACCTGGGGGGCACCTGGGGGGCACACCTGGGGGGCACACCTGGGGGCACACCTGGGGGGCACCTGGGGGGCACCTGGGGGCACACCTGGGGGCACCTGGGGGCACCTGGGGGACACACCTGGGGGGCACCTGGGGGCACCTGGGGACACCTGGGGGGCACCTGGGGGACACACCTGGGGGGCACCTGGGGGCACCTGGGGGGCACCTGGGGACACACCTGGGGGGCACCTGGGGGGCACCTGGGGGGGCACCTGGGGGCACACCTGGGGGCACACCTGGGGGGGCACCTGGGGGGCACCTGGGCGCACCTGGGGGGCACCTGGGGGACACACCTGGGGGACACACCTGGGGGGCACCTGGGGGGCACACCTGGGGGACACACCTGGGGGGCACCTGGGGGGCACACCTGAGAGACACACCTGAGAGACACACCTGGGGGCACCTGGGGGGGCACCTGGGGGGCACCTGGATGGGCACCTGGGGGGCACACCTGAGAGATGCACCTGGGGGACACACCTGGGGGACACACCTGAGAGACACACCTGGGGACACACCTGGGGGGCACCTGGGGGGCACACCTGGGGGGCACCTGGGGGGCACACCTGGCACCTGGATGGGCACCTGGTGTCCCCTACCCTTCCCCACACCTGTGTGGGCTCCGTCCGTGTGTCCTGTCCTCACCTGTCCCCTCACCTGTTCTCACCTGTTCCCACCTGTGCCATTGTCCCTCACCTGTCCCCATCCATACCTGTCCCTCACCTGTTCCTCACCTGTCCCACACCTGGCACCTGGATGGGCACCTGGGTGTCCCCGCCTCATCCCCACACACCTGTGTGGGCTCTGTCCGTGTGTCCTGTCCTCACCTGTCCTCACCTGTCCTCACCTGTGTCTCCCATTGTCTCCACCTTGTCTCACCTGTCCCCATCTGTCCCTTACCTGTCTCACCTGTGTCTCAGTGTTCTCTCACCTGTGTCCTCACCTGTCCTCACCTGTCCCACACCTGGCACCTGGATGGGCACCTGGGTGTCCCCGCCTCATCCCCACACACCTGTGTGGGCTCTGTCCGTGTGTCCCACCTGTCCCTCACCTGTGTCTCACCTGTCCCAGGTTACCTGGTGGAGAGGAAGAAGAAGGGCTCCCATTGATGGGTGAAGCTCAGTTTCTGTCCCTCACCTGTCCCACCTGTGTCCCCCCTGTGTCCCACCTGTGTCTCACCTGTCTCACCTGTCTCACCTGTGCAGGTTACCTGGTGGACAGGAAGAAGAAGGGCTCGCACAGGTGGATGAAGCTCAGTTTCTGTCCCTCACCTGTCTCACCTGTGTCCCACCTGTGTCTCACCTGCATCTCACCTGTGTCTCACCTTGCTCAGGCTCCCATTGATGGATGAAGCTCAATGTCTGTCCCTCACCTGTCCCACCTGTGTCTCACCTGTCTCAGGTTACCTGGTGGAGAGGAAGAAGAAGGGCTCCCACCGGTGGATGAAGCTCAATTTCTGTCCCTCACCTGTGTCCCACCTGTGTCTCACGTGTGTCCCACCTTTCTCAGGCTCCCATTGATGGATGAAGCTCAATGTCTGTCCCTCACCTGTCTCACCTGTGTCCCACCTGTCCCAGGTTACCTGGTGGAGAGGAAGAAGAAGGGCTCCCATTGATGGATGAAGCTCAGTTTCTGTCCCTCACCTGTCTCACCTGTGTCCCACCTGCGTCTCACCTGTGTCCCACCTGTGTCTCACCTGCGTCCCACCTTTCTCAGGCTCCCATCAATGGACGAAGCTCAATGTCTGTCCCTCACCTGTCTCACCTGCATCTCACCTGTGTCCCACCTTTCTCAGGCTCCCATCAATGGACGAAGCTCAATGTCTGTCCCTCACACACCTGTGTCTCACCTGTGCAGGTTACCTGGTGGAGAGGAAGAAGAAGGGCTCGCACAGGTGGATGAAGCTCAGTTTCTGTCCCTCACCTGTCTCACCTGCGTCCCACCTTGCTCAGGCTCCCATTGATGGATGAAGCTCAATGTCTGTCCCTCACCTGTGTCACCTGTGTCTCACCTGTCTCACCTGTGTCTCACCTGTCCCAGGTTACCTGGTGGAGAGGAAGAAGAAGGGCTCCCATCAATGGATGAAGCTCAGTCTCTGTCCTTTACCTGTCTCACCTGTCCCTCACACACCTGTGTCTCACCTGTGTCTCACCTGTGCAGGTTACCTGGTGGAGAGGAAGAAGAAGGGCTCGCACCGGTGGATGAAGCTCAGTTTCTGTCCCTCACACACCTGTCCCTCACACACCTGTCCCTCACACACCTGTGTCTCACCTGTCTCACCTGTCTCACCTGTCCCAGGTTACCTGGTGGAGAGAAAGAAGAAGGGCTCCCACCGCTGGATGAAGCTCAATTTCTGTCCTTTACATGTCTCACCTGTGTCCCCCCTGTGTCTCACACACCTGTGTCTCACCTGTGTCCCACCTGTCTCACCTGTCCCAGGTTACCTGGTAGAGAGGAAGAAGAAGGGCTCCCATTGATGGATGAAGCTCAGTTTCTGTCCTTTACCTGTCTCACCTGTGTCCCACCTGTGTCCCACCTGTGTCCCACCTGTTCAGGTTACCTGGTGGAGAGGAAGAAGAAGGGCTCGCACAGGTGGATGAAGGGGATTTAGGGCTCCTGTGTCTCACCTGTCTCACCTGTGCAGGTTACCTGGTGGAGAGGAAGAAGAAGGGCTCGCACCGGTGGATGAAGCTCAATGTCTGTCCCTCACCTGTGTCTCACCTGTTTAGGTTACCTGGTGGAGAGGAAGAAGAAGGGCTTGCACAGGTGGATGAAGCTCAGTTTCTGTCCCTCACACACCTGTCCCTCACCTGTCTCACCTGTCTCACCTGTCCCAGGTTACCTGGTGAAGAGGAAGAAGAAGGGCTCGCACCGCTGGATGAAGCTCAGTTTCTGTCCTTTACCTGTCCCACCTGTGTCCCCCCTGTGTCTCACACACCTGTGTCTCACCTGTGTCTCACCTGTGTCTCACCTGTGCAGGTTACCTGGTGGAGAGGAAGAAGAAGGGCTCGCACCGCTGGATGAAGCTCAGTTTCTGTCCCTCACACACCTGTCCATCACACACCTGTGTCTCACCTGTCCCACCTGTTTAGGTTACCTGGTGGAGAGGAAGAAGAAGGGCTCGCACCGGTGGATGAAGCTCAGTTTCTGTCCTTTACCTGTCTCACCTGTCCCTCACCTGTCCCTCACCTGTTCAGGTTACCTGGTGGAGAGGAAGAAGAAGGGCTCCCACCGCTGGATGAAGCTCAATTTCTGTCCCTCACCTGTGTCCCACCTGTTCAGGTTACCTGGTGGAGAGGAAGAAGAAGGGCTCCCACCGCTGGATGAAGCTCAATTTCTGTCCCTCACCTGTGTCTCACCTGTGCAGGTTACCTGGTGGAGAGGAAGAAGAAGGGCTCGCACAGGTGGATGAAGCTCAATTTCGAGGTGCTGCCCGCGCTCACCTTCGAGTCCACGCGCATGATCGAGGGCGTGCTCTACGAGATGAGGGTCTTCGCCGTCAACGCCATCGGGGTCTCGGCCCCCAGCCTCAACACCCCCCCCTTCATGCCCATCGGTGCGTGGGGAGGGGTCCCGGGGGGGTTTGGGCAAAATCTGGGGGTGTTTGGGCAAAAATCTGGGGGTGTTTTGGGGAGATTTGGGGTGTTTTAGGGGGTCCCGGAGGGGATTTGAGGGGAGATTTCGGCAGGATTTGGGTGAGATTTGAGGAGGATTTGGGGGTCCTGGATTGGGTCTGGGGGCTCCCAAGATATTTGGGGCATCCTGGAGGCGATTTGGGGGTCCTGGAGGGGATTTGGTGAGGATTTTGCGGTCCTGGAGGGGATTTGAGGGGGATTTGGGGGTCCTGAATTGGGTCTGGGGGCTCCCAGGGGTATTTTAGGGGGTCCACGAGGTGATTTGGGGGGTCCTAGGTGAGATTTGAGGAGGATTTGGGGGGGTTCTAGAGGGGATTTGAGGAGGATTTGGGGGTCCTGGATTGGGTCTGGGGGTGTTTCAGGGGGATTTGGGGGTCCTGGATTGGGTCTGGGGGCTCCCAGGAGGATTTGGGGGTCCTGGATTGGGTCTCGGGGCTCCCAGGGGGATTTGGGGGTCCTGGAGGGGATTTGGGGAGGATTTGGGGGGTCCCAGAGGGGTCTGGGCGTGCTCTACGAGATGAGGGTCTTCGCCGTCAACGCCATCGGGGTCTCGGCCCCCAGCCTCAACACCCCCCCCTTCATGCCCATCGGTGCGTGGGGAGGGGTCCCGGGGGGGTTTGGGCAAAATTTGGGGGGGTTTGGGCAAAATTTGGGGTATTTTGGGGAGATTTGGGGCGTTTTAGGGGGTCTTGGAGGGGATTTGAGGGGAGATTTCGGCAGGATTTGGGTGGGATTTGAGGAGGATTTGGGGGTCCTGGATTGGGTCTGGGGGATTCCAGGAGCATTTAGGGGGTCCTGGAGGAGATTTGAGGAGGATTTGGGGGTCCTGGATTGGGTCTGGGGGATTCCAGGAGCATTTAGGGGGTCCTGGATGGGATTTGAGGAGGATTTGGGGGTCCTGGAGGGGATTTGAGGAGGATTTGGGGGTCCTGGATTGGGTCTGAGGGCTCCCAGGAGGATTTGGGGCTTCCTGGAGGGGATTTGAGGAGTCCTGGATTGGGTCTGGGGGCTCCCAAGATATTTGGGGCATCCTGGAGTGGATTTGGGGGTCCTGGAGGGGATTTGGTGAGGATTTGGGGGTCCTGGAGGGGATTTGAGGGGGATTTGGGGGTCCTGGATTGGGTCTGGGGGCTCCCAGGGGTATTTTAGGGGGTCCACGAGGTGATTTGGGGCTGTCCTAGGTGAGATTTGAGGAGGATTTGGGGGGGTTCTAGAGGGGATTTGAGGAGGATTTGGGGGTCCTGGATTGGGTCTGGGGGTGTCCCAGGAGGATTTGGGGGTCCTGGATTGGGTCTGGGGGCTCCCAGGAGGATTTGGGGGGTCCTGGAGGGGATTTGGGGAGGATTTGGGGGGTCCCAGAGGGGTCTGGGGGTGCTCTACGAGATGAGGGTCTTCGCCGTCAACGCCATCGGGGTCTCGGCCCCCAGCCTCAACACCCCCCCCTTCATGCCCATCGGTGCGTGGGGAGGGGTCCCGGGGGGGTCTGGGCAAAATTTGGGGGGGTTTGGGCAAAAATCTGGGGGTGTTTTGGGGAGATTTGGGGAGTTTTAGGGGGTCTTGGAGGGGATTTGAGGGGAGATTTCGGCAGGATTTGGGTGAGATTTGAGGAGGATTTGGTGGTCCTGGATTGGGTCTGGGGGTTCACAGGGGGATTTGGGGGTCCTGGATTGGGTCTGGGGGCTTCCAGGAGGATTTGGGGGTCCTGGATTGGGTCTGGGGGCTCCCAGGGGGATTTGGGGGTTCTTGGAGGGGATCTGGGGGATCCTAGATGGGATTTGAGGAGGATTTGGGGGTCCTGGAGGGGATTTGAGGAGGATTTGGTGGTCCTGGATTGGGTCTGGGGGCTCCCAGGAGGATTTGGGGGTTCCTGGAGGGGATTTGGAGTTCCTAGATTGGGTCTGGGGGCTCCCAAGATATTTGGGGCATCCTGGAGGGGATTTGGGGCTGTCCTAGGTGAGATTTGAGGAGGATTTGGGGGTCCTGGATTGGGTCTGGGGGTGTCCCAGGGGGATTTGGGGGGTCCTGGAGGGGATTTGGGGTGGATAATTTTGGGGTGATTTTTGGGCTGATTTGAGGTGATTTTTGGGCTGATTTTGGGGTGTTTATTGGGGTATTTTTGGGCTGATTTGGGGTGATTTTTGGGCTGATTTTGGGCTGATTTTGGGGTGTTTATTGGGGTATTTTTGGGCCGATTTGGGGTGATTTTTGGGCTGATTTTGGGCTGATTTTGGGGTGTTTATTGGGGTATTTTTGGGCTGATTTTGGGGCTGATTTTGGGGTGTTTACTGGGGTATTTTTGGGCTGATTTGGGGCGATTTTTGGGCTGATTCGGGGTGATTTTTGGGCTGATTTGGGCTGATTTTGGGGTGTTTATTGGGGTATTTGTGGGCTGATTTGGGGTGATTTTGGGGCTGATTTGGGCTGATTTGGGGGTGTTTATTGGGGTATTTTTGGGCTGATTTGGGGTGATTTTAGGTCTGATTTTGGGCTGATTTTGGGGTGTTTATTGGGGTATTTTTGGGCCGATTTGGGGTGATTTTTGGGCTGATTTTGGGCTGATTTTGGGGTGTTTATTGGGGTATTTTTGGGCTGATTTTGGGGCTGATTTTGGGGTGTTTACTGGGGTATTTTTGGGCTGATTTGGGGTGATTTTTGGGCTGATTTTGGGCTGATTTTGGGGTGTTTATTGGGGTATTTTTGGGCCGATTTGGGGTGATTTTTGGGCTGATTTTGGGGTGATTTAGGTCTGATTTTGGGCTGATTTTGGGGTGTTTATTGGGGTATTTTTGGTCTGATTTGGGGTGATTTTTGGGCTGATTTGGGCTGATTTTGGGGCTCCCCGCAGCCCCCACCAGCGAGCCCACCCACCTGACGCTGGAGGACGTCACCGACACCACGGCCACGCTCAAGTGGCGCCCGCCCGAGCGCCTGGGGGCCGGCGGCATCGACGGCTACCTGGTGGAGTGGTGCCGAGAGGGGGGTGAGTGCGGCACCCCGAAACCCGGGGGGCACCCCAAAAATTTGGGGTGGCACCCCAAAACCTCGGGGGGAACCCCAAAAATTTGGGGTGAGATCACAAAACTTCGGGGGAGATGCCGAAAGTTTGGAGCGACTCGAAGTTTGTGGGAATCGGTGAAATTTGGGAGGGAATTGGGGGGTACCTGGTGGAGGGGTGGGGGTGAGTGGGGCACCCCGAAACTCGGGGACCCCAAAAATTTGGGGTGGAACCCCAAAACTTCGGGGGAGACCCCAAAAATTTGGGGTGAGATCACAAAACTTTGGGGGAGATCCCAAAAATTTGGGGGAATCCCTGAAATTTGGAGCAACCCCAAAAGTTTGTGGGAATCGCTGAGATTTGGGAGGGAATTGAGGGCGGAGTGGTGCACCCCAAAATTCTGGGGGACCCCAAAAACATGGGGGGGACCCCGTAATTGGAGGGGACCCCAAAATTTTGGGGCGGAATCCTAAAACTTGGTGGGAATCCCTGAAATTTGGAGCAACCCAAAAAGTTTGTGGGAATCGATGGAATTTGGGAGGGAATTGGGGGGTACCTGGTGGAGTGGTGCCGAGAGGGGGGTGAGTGCGGCACCCCGAAACCCGGGGGGCACCCCAAAACCTCGGGGGGCACACCAAAACTTCGGGGGAGACCCCAAAAATTTGGGGTGAGATCACAAAACTTCGGGGGAGATGCCAAAAACTTGGAGCGACTCGAAGTTTGTGGGAATCGATGAAATTTGGGAGGGAATTGGGGGGTACCTGGTGGAGGGGTGAGGGCAGGGGGGCACCCCAAAATTGAGGGGACCCCAAAAATTTGGGGATGGAGCCCAAAGTAAGCCCTTTCTCCAGCCCCATAACCCCCCAAAATCCAAAACCCACCAAGCCCATAACCCCAAAATCCGATAACCCCCGACCCCATAAACCCCCAAAATCCAAAACCCACCAACCCCATAGCCCCCTGCCCCACCCCATAACCCCAAAATCCGATAACCCCCGACCCCATAAACCCCCAAAATCAAACACCCCCGACCCCATAACCCCCTCCCCGACCCCATAACCCCAAAATCGATAACCCCTGACCCCATAACCCCCCAAAATCCGATACCCCCGACCCCATAACCCCAATTTCTCCCCCCAGCCACCAACTGGACGCCCGCGAACACGGAGCTGGTGGAGCCCCCAGCCCCATAAACCCCCAAAATCCGATACCCCCGACCCCATAACCCCAAAATCCGATAACCCCCGACCCCGTAACCCCAATTTCTGTCCCCAGACACCAACTGGACCCCCGCCAACACGGAGCTGGTGGAGACCCCAGCCCCTTCCCCAACCCCATAACCCCCCAAAATCCGATAACCCCGACCTCATAACCCCCCAAAATCTGCTACCCCCGACCCCATAACCCCAAAATCCGATAACCCCCGACCCCATAACCCCAAAATCTGCTACCCCCCGACCCATAGCCCCCCAAAATCAAACACCCCCGACCCCATAACCCCCTCCCCGACCCCATAGTCCCCCAAAATCAAACACCCCCGACCCCATAACCCTCTCCCCGACCCCATAACCCCCCAAAATCAAACACCCCCGACCCCATAACCCAAATTTCTCCCCCCAGACACCAACTGGACCCCGCGAACACGGAGCTGGTGGAGCCCCCAGCCCCATAACCCCCCAAAATCCGATAACCCCTCACCCCATAACCCCAAAACCCGATAACCCCTGACCCCATAACCCCAAAATCCGATAACCCCCGACCCCATAACCCCCTCCCCGACCCCATAACCCAAATTTCTCCCCCCAGACACCAACTGGACCCCTGCAAACACGGAGCTGGTGGAGACCCCAGCCCCATAAACCCCCAAAATCTGATACCCCCGACCCCATAACCCCAAAACCCGATAACCCCTGACCCCATAACCCCAAAATCGATAACCCCCGACCCATAGCCCCCCAAAATCAAACATCCCCCGACCCCATAACCCCAATTTCTGCCCCCAGACACCAACTGGACACCCGCGAACACGGAGCTGGTGGAGACCCCAGCCCCATAACACCCCAAAATCCAATACCCCCGACCCCATAATCTCTTCCCCAGCCCCATAGCCCCCCAAATCTGCTACCCCCGACCCCATAACCCCAAAATCCGATAACCCCCGACCCCATAACCCTCTCCCCGACCCCATAACCCAAATTTCTCCCCCCAGACACCAACTGGACCCCGCGAACACGGAGCTGGTGGAGACCCCAGCCCCATAAACCCCCAAATTCAGAGCCCTCCAGCCCCCTTCCCAACCCCATAACCCCAAAATCCGATAACCCCCGACCCCGTAACCCCAAAATCCGATAACCCCCGACCCCATAGCCCCCTCCCCGACCCCACAGGCCCCCAAAATCAAACACCCCCTACCCCATAACCCAAATTTCTCCCCTCAGACACCAAATGGACGCCCGCGAACACGGAGCTGGTGGAGACCCCAGCGCCTTCCCCAACCCCATAACCCCCCAAAATCCGATACCCCCGACCCCATAACCCCCAAAATCCGATAACCCCCGACCCCATAACCCCCTCCCCGACCCCGTAACCCCAATTTCTCCCCTCAGACACCAACTGGACCCCCGCGAACACGGAGCTGGTGGAGACCCCAGCCCCATAAACCCCCAAAATCCGATACCCCCGACCCCATAACCCCAAAATCGATAACCCCCGACCCCATAACCCCACAAAATCAAACACCCCCGACCCCATAACCCCAAAATCCGATAACCCCCGACCCCATAAACCCCCAAAATCCAAAACCCACCAACCCCATAGCCCCCTGCCCCACCCCATAACCCCCCAAAATCCGATAACCCCCGACCCCATAACCCCCTCCCCGACCCCATAACCCCCTCCCCGACCCCATAACCCCCTCCCCGACCCCATAACCCAAATTTCTCCCCCCAGACACCAACTGGACCCCCACGAACACGGAGATGGTGGAGCCCCCAGCCCCATAACCCCCCAAAATCCAATACCCCCCGACCCCATAATCTCTTCCCCAGTCCCATAACCCCCCAAAATCCGATACCCCCGACCCCATAACCCCCCAAAATCCGATACCCCCGACCCCATAACCCCAAATTCTGCTACCCCCGACTCCGTAACCCCAATTTCTGCCCCCAGACACCAACTGGACGCCCGCCAACACGGAGCTGGTGGAGACCCCAGCGCCTTCCCCGACCCCATAACCCCCCAAAATCAAACACCCCCGACCCCATAACCCTAAAATCCGATAACCCCCGACCCCATAACCCTCTCCCCGACCCCATAACCCAAATTTCTCCCCCCAGACACGAACTGGACCCCCGCCAACACGGAGCTGGTGGAGACCCCAGCCCCATAACCCCCTCAAAATCCAACATCCCCGACCCCATAACCCCAAAATCCGATACCCCCGACCCCATAACCCCAAAATCCGATACCCCCGACCCCATAACCCCAAAATCTGATAACCCCCGACCCCATAACCCCAAAATCCGATAACCCGCGACCCCGTAACCCCAAAATCGATAACCCCCGACCCCATAACCCTCTCCCCGACCCCATAGCCCCCCAAAATCAAACACCCCCTACCCCATAACCCCAATTTCTCCCCCCAGACACCAACTGGACCCTGCAAACACGGAGCTGGTGGAGACCCCAGCCCCATAAACCCCCAAAATCCGATACCCCCGACCCCATAACCCCAAAATCCGATAACCCCTGACCCCATAATCTCTTCCCCAGTCCCATAACCCCCCAAAATCTGCTACCCCCGACCCCATAGCCCCCTCCCCGACCCCATAACCCCCCAAAATCAAACACCCCCGACCCCATAACCCCAATTTCTCCCCCCAGACACCAACTGGACCCCGCGAACACGGAGCTGGTGGAGACCCAGCCCTTTCCCCAACTCCATAAACCCCCAAAATCCGATACCCCCGACCCCATAATCTCTTCCCCAGCCCCATAACCCCCCAAAATCTGCTACCCCCGACCCCATAACCCCAATTTCTCCCCTCAGACACCAACTGGACCCCTGCAAACACGGAGCTGGTGGAGCCCCCAACCCCATAACCCCAAAATCCGATAACCCCCAACCCCATAACCCCAAAATCCGATAACCCCCGACCCCATAACCCCCTCCCCGACCCCATAACCCCCCAAAATCAAACACCCCCGACCCCATAGCCGCCTCCCCGACCCCATAGCCCCCCAAAATCAAACACCCCCTACCCCATAACCCCAATTTCTGCCCCCAGACACCAACTGGACGCCCGCCAACACGGAGCTGGTGGAGACCCCAGCCCCATAACCCCCAAAATCCGATACCCCCGACCCCATAACCCCAAAATCGATAACCCCCGACCCCATAACCCCAAAACCCGATAACCCCTGACCCCATAACCCCAAAATCGATAACCCCCGACCCCATAACCCCCTCCCCGACCCCGTAACCCCAATTTCTGCCCCCAGACACCAACTGGACCCCCGCCAACACGGAGCTGGTGGAGCCCCCAGCCCCATAACCCCCAAAATCCGATACCCCCGACCCCATAACCCCCTCCCCAACCCCATAAACCCCCAAAATCAAACACCCCCTACACCATAACCCCAATTTCTCTCCCCAGACACCAACTGGACGCCCGCCAACACGGAGCTGGTGGAGCGCTGCGGGCTGACGGTGCGCGGGCTGCCCACCGGGGAGAAGCTGCTGTTCCGCGTGGTCGGCGTCAACATCGCGGGCCGCAGCCCCCCGGCCACCATGGCCCAGCCCGTCACCATCCGAGAGATCGTCGGTGGGTCTGGGGGCGCCCCGGAACCGGGGGGGAGCACCCCGGAATCGGGGGGGTTGAGATCGGGGGGGAAATCCTGAAATCGGGGGGGAAATCCCGAAATTATGGGGGGAAAATCCCGAAATTAGGGGGGGGAAATCCCGAAATTAGGGGGGGGAAATCCCAAAATCAGGGGGATCCATAAGGGAAAGGGGGGGATCCAAAAAGGGGGATCCATAAAGGAAAGGGGGGACCCCAAAATCAGGGAGCACCCCGGAATCTGGGGGGAGCACCCCGGAATCTGGGGAGGTTGAAATTGGGGGGGAAATCCCGAAATCGGGGGGGAAATCCCGAAATTATGGGGGGGAAATCCCGAAATCGGGGGGGATCCATAAGGGAAAGGGGGGGATCCAAAAAGGGGGATCCACAAAGGAAAGGGGGGACCCCGAAATCAGGGGGCGCCCCGAAATCTGGGGGGAGCACCCCGGAATTTGGGGAGGTTGAAATTGGGGGGGAAATCCTGAAATCGGGGGGGAAATCCCAAAATTATGGTGGGAAATCCCAAAATCAGGGGGATCCATAAGGGAATTTAGAGGGAGACATAAAGGAAAGGGGGGACCCCGAAATCAGGGGGCACCTCGGAATCTGGGGGGAGCACCCCGGAATTTGGGGAGGTTGAAATCGGGGGGGAAATCCTGAAATTGGGGGGGAAATCCCGAAATGATGGGGGAAAATCCCGAAATCGGGGGGGATCCATAAGGGAATTTAGAGGGAGACATAAAGGAAAGGGGGGGACCCCGAAATTAGGGGGGGACCGAAGTCCGGGGGGCACCCCGGAATCGGGGGGGAGCACCCCGAAATTTGGGGGTGAGGCTGAAATTGGGGTGAAGTCGCGAAATTATGGGGGAAAATCCCAAAATCGGGGGGGATCCATAAGGGAAAGGGGGGACCCCGAAATTAGGAGGGACCCCAAAATCAGGGGGGAGCCCAAAAACCGAAGTGGGGGAACCCAAAATTGGGGAGGGATCCCAAAAATTGGGGAGGGACCCCAAAAATGGGGAGGGACCCCCAAAATGGGGAGAGACCCTAAAAATGGGGAGAGACCCTAAAAATGGGAAAGGACCCCAGAAACGGGGAGGGACCCCAAAGCTGGATCTGAAACTTCGGGGAGAAGAACCTGAAGGAATTAAGGGGAGAATTGATGGCTAAGGGGGAACCCCAAAATCGGGGAGGACCCCAAAATTTGGGGGTTCTGCCCCAAAAATCCCCCCCTGAACATTGTCCAACCCCCCCCCCAGAGCGCCCCAAAATCCGGCTGCCCCGGCACCTGCGGCAGACGTACGTGAGGAAGGTGGGGGAGCAGGTGAACCTGGTGATCCCCTTCCAGGTGAGCACCCCAAAACCTGCCCAGGGGAGTTATCGGGGTCACTCGGCCCTATAGGGACAGCTCGGCCCCATGGATTTATTGGGGTCACTTGGCCCCATATGAATTTATTGGGGTCACTTGGCCCCATTGGGATTTATTGGGGTCACTCGGCCCTATGGATTTATTGGGGTCACTCGGCCCCATGGATTTATTGGGGTCACTCGGCCCTATAGGGATTTATTGGGGTCACTCTGCCCCATAGGGATTTATTGGGGTCACTCGGCCCCATGGATTTATTGGGGTCACTCTGCCCCATAGGGAGTTATTGGGGTCACTCGGCCCCATAGGGATTTATTGGGGTCACTCTGCCCCATAGGGATTTATTGGGGTCACTCGGCCCCATGGATTTATTGGGGTCACTCTGCCCCATAGGGAGTTATTGGGGTCACTCGGCCCTATAGGGACAACTCAGCCCCATGGATTTATTGGGGTCACTCGGCCCTATAGGGAGTTATTGGGGTCACTCGGCCCTATAGGGACAGCTCGGCCCCATATGGATTTATTGGGGTCACTCTGCCCCATGGATTTATTGGGGTCACTCAGCCCCACAGGGATTTATTGGGGTCACTCAGCCCTATGGATTTATTGGGGTCACTCAGCCCCATGGATTTATTGGGGTCACTCTGCCCCATGGAGTTATTGGGGTCACTCGGCCCCATAGGGAGTTATTGGGGTCACTCGGCCCTATAGGGACAACTCAGCCCCATGGATTTATTGGGGTCACTCGGCCCCATAGGGAGTTATTGGGGTCACTCTGCCCCATGGATTTATTGGGGTCACTCGGCCCCATAGGGATTTATTGGGGTCACTCTGCCCCATAGGGATTTATTGGGGTCACTCGGCCCTATGGATTTATTGGGGTCACTCTGCCCCATAGGGATTTATTGGGGTCACTCTGCCCCATAGGGATTTATTGGGGTCACTCGGCCCCATAGGGAGTTATTGGGGTCACTCTGCCCTATAGGGACAGCTCGGCCCCATGGATTTATTGGGGTCACTCGGCCCCATAGGGATAACTCAGCCCTATGGATTTATTGGGGTCACTCAGCCCCATAGGGAGTTATTGGGGTCACTCTGCCCCATTGGGATTTATTGGGGTCACTCAGCCCTATGGATTTATTGGGGTCACTCTGCCCTATGGATTTATTGGGGTCACTCGGCCCCATGGATTTATTGGGGTCACTCTGCCCTATAGGGATTTATTGGGGTCACTCGGCCCCATAGGGAGTTATTGAGGTCACTCAGCCCCATAGGGATTTATTGGGGTCACTCGGCCCCATAGGGATTTATTGGGGTCACTCTGCCCCATGGATTTATTGGGGTCACTCAGCCCCATAGGGATTTATTGGGGTCACTCTGCCCCATAGGGATTTATTGGGGTCACTCAGCCCCATAGGGATT
The DNA here is from genome assembly GCA_031885435.1 of Passerculus sandwichensis. Taxonomy (NCBI): domain Eukaryota; kingdom Metazoa; phylum Chordata; class Aves; order Passeriformes; family Passerellidae; genus Passerculus; species Passerculus sandwichensis. Next base: position 8,244,465 of record CM063156.1, on the reverse strand, counting down.
TATTGGGGTCACTCAGCCCTATAGGGATTTATTGGGGTCACTGGGCCCCATAGGGATTTATTGGGGTCACTCTGCCCCATAGGGATTTATTGGGGTCACTCAGCCCCATAGGGATTTATTGGGGTCACTCTGCCCCATAGGGATTTATTGGGGTCACTGGGCCCCATAGGGATTTATTGGGGTCACTCTGCCCCATAGGGATTTATTGGGGTCACTCTGCCCCATTGGGATTTATTGGGGTCACTCGGCCCCATGGATTTATTGGGGTCACTCGGCCCTATAGGGACAGCTCGGCCCCATAGGGATTTATTGGGGTCACTCGGCCCCATGGATTTATTGGGGTCACTCTGCCCCATAGGGATTTATTGGGGTCACTCTGCCCTATGGATTTATTGGGGTCACTCGGCCCCATAGGGATTTATTGGGGTCACTCTGCCCTATGGATTTATTGGGGTCACTCTGCCCCATGGATTTATTGGGGTCATTCTGCCCCATAGGGAGTTATTGGGGTCACTCTGCCCCATGGATTTATTGGGGTCACTCTGCCCCATAGGGATTTATTGGGGTCACTCTGCCCCATATGGATTTATTGGGGTCACTCGGCCCCATTGGGATTTATTGGGGTCACTCTGCCCCATGGATTTATTGGGGTCACTCGGCCCCATTGGGATTTATTGGGGTCACTCTGCCCCATAGGGATTTATTGGGGTCACTCTGCCCCATGGATTTATTAGGGTCACTCGGCCCTATGGATTTATTGGGGTCACTTGGCCCCATAGGGAGTTATTGGGGTCACTCGGCCCTATAGGGACAGCTCGGCCCCACGGATTTATTGGGGTCACTCGGCCCCATAGGGATTTATTGGGGTCACTCTGCCCCATGGATTTATTGGGGTCACTCTGCCCTATAGGGATTTATTGGGGTCACCAGCCCCATAGGGATTTATTGGGGTCACTCTGCCCCATGGATTTATTGGGGTCACTCAGCCCCATAGGGATTTATTGGGGTCACTCTGCCCCATGGATTTATTGAGGTCACTCTGCCCCATAGGGATTTATTGGGGTCACCAGCCCCATAGGGATTTATTGGGGTCACTCTGCCCCATGGATTTATTGGGGTCACTCTGCCCTATGGATTTATTGGGGTCACTCGGCCCCATAGGGATTTATTGGGGTCACTCTGCCCCATGGATTTATTGGGGTCACTCTGCCCCATAGGGATTTATTGGGGTCACTCTGCCCCATAGGGAGTTATTGGGGTCACTCGGCCCTATAGGGACAACTCAGCCCCATGGATTTATTGGCGTAACTCTGCCCCATGGATTTATTGGGGTCACTCTGCCCCATAGGGAGTTATTGGGGTCACTCGGCCCTATAGGGACAGCTCGGCCCCATGGATTTATTGGGGTCACTCTGCCCCATGGATTTATTGGGGTCACTCAGCCCTATGGATTTATTGGGGTCACTCAGCCCTATAGGGGTAACTCTGCCCCACAGATTTATAGGGACAACTCAGCCCTATGGATTTGTATGGATAACTCAGCCCCATGGGGACAACTCAACCCCACAACCCCACAGACCCCATAGGGACACCTCAGCCCCACAGCTCCCATAGGGACAAATCAACCCCACAGATCCCATAGGGATAACCGAACCCCACAGCCCCACAGATCCCATAAGGACAACTCAGCCCCAGAGATCCCATAGGGATAACCGAACCCCACAGGCCCCATAGGGACAACTGAACCCCACAGCCCCATAGGGACACCTGTACCCCACAACCCCACAGCCCCATAGGGACACCTGAACTCCACAGACCCCATAGGGACACCTGAACCCCACAGCCCCATAGAGACACCTGAACCCCACAGATCCCATAGGGACACCTGAACCCCACAACCCCACAGCCCCATAGGGACACCTGAACCCCACAGACCCCATAGGGACACCTGAACCCCACAGATCCCATAGGGACACCTGAACCCCACAACCCCACAGCCCCATAGGGACACCTGAACCCCACAGACCCCATAGGGACACCTGAACCCCACAGATCCCATAGGGACACCTGAACCCCACAACCCCACAGCCCCACAGGGACACCTGAACCCCACCCACCCCCCATAGATGTAACCAAGCCCCGCCCCCCGGCAGGGTAAGCCCCGCCCCCAGGTGACGTGGACGAAGGAGGGCGGGCCCCTGGGCGAGGACGTGCACGTGCGCACGTCGGACCGGGACACGGTGTTCTTCATCCGCGCCGCCGCCAGGGGGCACTCGGGGCGCTACGGGCTCAGCGTGCGCATCGAGGGCATGGAGGACACGGCCGAGATGCGCCTGCGCATCGTCGGTAACTGGGAGCACTGGGAGCGACTGGGAACACTGGGAACACTGGGAGTGGGAACTGGGAGCACTGGGAGTGACTGGGATTGGGAACTGGGAGTGATGGGAGTGACTGGGGACACCGGGCTGAGTGTTGGCATCGAGGGCATGGAGGACACGGCCGAGATGCGCCTGCGCATCGTCGGTAACTGGGAGCACTGGGAGCAACTGGGAGGGACTGGGAGTGATGACAGTGACTGGGATTGGGAACTGGGAGCACTGGGAGTGACTGGGAGGGACTGGGAACACTGGGATTGGGAACTGGGAGTGATGGGAGTGACTGGGAGTGACTGGGGACACCGGGCTGAGTGTTGGCATCGAGGGCATGGAGGACACGGCCGAGATGTGCCTGCGCATCGTCGGTAACTGGGAGCACTGGGAGCGACTGGGAGGGACTGGGAGCACTGGGATTGGGAACTGGGAGCACTGGGAGCACTGGGAGCGACTGGGAGGGACTGGGAACACTGGGATTGGGAACTGGGAGCACTGGGAGTGACTGGGAGCACTGGGAGCGCTGGGCTCAGCGAGCGCATCGAGGGCATGGAGGATGCGGCCGAGATGCGCCTGCGCATCGTCGGTAACTGGGAGCGACTGGGAGGGACTGGGAACACTGGGAACTGGGAGCACTGGGAGCACTGGGAGTGACTGGGAACACTGGGATTGGGAACGGGGAGCACTGGGAGCGCTGGGCTCAGCGTGCGCATCGAGGGCATGGAGGACACGGCCGAGATGCGCCTGCGCATCGTCGGTAACTGGGAGCACTGGGAGCGACTGGGAGGGACTGGGAACACTGGGACTGGGAACGGGGAGCACTGGGATTGGGAACTGGGAGTGCAGAGTTGAGTGTTGGCATCGAGGGCATGGAGGACACGGCCGAGATGCGCCTGCGCATCGTCGGTAACTGGGAGCACTGGGATCACTGGGAGGGACTGGGAGGGACTGGGAACACTGGGATTGGGAACTGGGAGTGATGGGAGTGACTGGGAGCACTGGGGACACCGGGCTGAGTGTTGGCATCGAGGGCATGGAGGACGCGGCCGAGATGCGCCTGCGCATCGTCGGTAACTGGGAGCACTGGGAGCGACTGGGAGGGACTGGGAGCACTGGGATTGGGAACTGGGAGCACTGGGAGCACTGGGAGCGACTGGGAGGGACTGGGAACACTGGGATTGGGAACTGGGAGCACTGGGAGTGACTGGGAGCACTGGGAGCGCTGGGCTCAGCGAGCGCATCGAGGGCATGGAGGATGCGGCCGAGATGCGCCTGCGCATCGTCGGTAACTGGGAGCGACTGGGAGGGACTGGGAACACTGGGAACTGGGAGCACTGGGAGCACTGGGAGTGACTGGGAACACTGGGATTGGGAACGGGGAGCACTGGGAGCGCTGGGCTCAGCGTGCGCATCGAGGGCATGGAGGACACGGCCGAGATGCGCCTGCGCATCGTCGGTAACTGGGAGCACTGGGAGCGACTGGGAGGGACTGGGAACACTGGGATTGGGAACTGGGAGTGATGGGAGTGACTGGGATTGGGAACTGGGAGCACTGGGAGTGACTGGGAGGGACTGGGAACACTGGGCCTGGGAACTGGGAGCACGGGAATGATTGCGAGGGACTGGGAACACTGGGATTGGGGACTGGGAGCACTGGGGTTGGGAACTGGGAGTGATGGGAGTGACTGGGAGCACTGGGAGCGCTGGGCTCAGCGTGCTCATCGAGGGCATGGAGGACACAGCCGAGATGCGCCTGCGCATCGTCGGTAACTGGGAGCACTGGGAGCGACTGGGAACACTGGGAACACTGGGAACATTGGGACTGGGAACTGGGAGCACTGGGATTGGGAACTGGAAGCACTGGGATTGGGAACTGGGAGTGATGACAGTGACTGGGAGCACTGGGAGCGACTGGGAACACTGGGATTGGGAACTGGGAGTGATGGGAGTGACTGGGATTGGGAACTGGGAGCACTGGGAACACCAGGCTGTGTTGGCATTGAGGGCATGGAGGACGCGGCCGAGATGCGCCTGCGCATCGTCGGTAACTGGGAGCACTGGGAGCGACTGGGAGGGACTGGGAGCACTGGGACTGGGAACTGGGAGCACTGGGAGTGACTGGGAACACTGGGATTGGTAACTGGGAGCACTGGGAGTGACTGGGAGGGACGGGGAACACTGGGACTGGGAACTGGGAGTGATGGGAGTGACTGGGATTGGGAACTGGGAGCACTGGGAGCGACTGGGAGCACTGGGAACACTGGGCCTGGGAACTGGGAGCACTGGGAACTGGGAGTGATGAGAGTGACTGGGAGGGACTGGGAACACTGGGCCTGGGAACTGGGAGCACGGGAATGATTGCGAGGGACTGGGAACACTGGGATTGGGGACTGGGAGCACTGGGATTGGGAACTGGGAGCACTGGGAGTGACTGGGAGCACTGGGAGCGCTGGGCTCAGCGTGCGCATCGAGGGCATGGAGGACACGGCCGAGATGCGCCTGCGCATCGTCGGTAACTGGGAGCACTGGGAGCAACTGGGAGGGACTGGGAGCACTGGGATTGGGAACTGGGAACACTGGGATTGGGAACTGGGAGCACTGGGAACACCAGGCTGTGTTGGCATCGAGGGCATGGAGGACACGGCCGAGATGCGCCTGCGCATCGTCGGTAACTGGGAGCGACTGGGAACACTGGGATTGGGAACTGGGAGTGATGGGAGCACTGGGAGTGACTGGGAACACTGGGATTGGGAACTGGGAGCACTGGGAGCGCTGGGCTCAGCGTGCGCATCGAGGGCATGGAGGACACGGCCGAGATGCGCCTGCGCATCGTCGGTAACTGGGAGCACTGGGAGCACTGGGAGGGACTGGGAACACTGGGATTGGGAACTGGGAGTGATGGGAGTGACTGGGATTGGGAGCTGGGAGCACTGGGAGCGACTGGGAACACTGGGAACACTGGGACTGGGAACTGGGAGCACTGGGACTGGGAACTGGGAGTGATGGGAGTGACTGGGAACACTGGGAGTGACTGGGAGCACTGGGATTGGGAACTGGGAGTGATGACAGTGACTGGGATTGGGAACTGGGAGCACTGGGAGCGACTGGGAGTGACTGGGAGGGACCGGGAGTGATGGGAAAGAGAATGGGGGAAGCAGGCATGGGCACTGGGATTGGGAACTGGGAGCGACTGGGAGCGACTGGGAACACTGGGAGTGGTGGGAGAGGCAATGGGGAGCATGGGAGAACCAGAGATGAGCACTGGGATTGGGAACTGGGAGCCCTGGGAGCGACTGGGAACACTGGGAGTGACTGGGAGCACTGGGATTGGGAACTGGGAGCACTGGGACTGGGAACAGGGAGTGATGACAGTGACTGGGATTGGGAACTGGGAGCACTGGGAGCGACTGGGAGCACTGGGACTGGGAACAGGGAGTGATGACAGTGACTGGGATTGGGAACTGGGAGCACTGGGAGCGACTGGGAGCACTGGGACTGGTGGGAGAGGCAATGGGGGACACGGGAGAACCAGAGATGGGCACTGGGATTGCAAACTGGGAGCACTGGGATGTTTCAGGAGGGTTTTGGGGTGGTTTTTGGGGGATTTTTTTGGGTATTTTGGGGGATTTTTGGGACGATTTCGGAGATTTTTGGGTGCCGTTTTCTGGGAATGTTTCAGGGCAGTTTTGGGGGGGATTTTTGGGGTGGGTTTTGGGGGATTTGGGGGATTTTGGGGCAGTTCTTAGGTGTTTTGAGGTGTTTTGGGTGCTATTTCCCAAAGAGGTTTCAGGGCAGTTTCGGGGTGGTTTTGGGGGTATTTTTGGGGTGGTTTTGGGGTATTTTTGGGGTGTCCCTGATCCGATCCCCCCCCTCCAGAGAAACCAGGGCCCCCCAAGAACGTGCAGGTGAAGGAGGTTTGGGGGTTCAACGCCCTGGTGGAGTGGGAGCCCCCCGAGGACGACGGCAACGCCGAGATCACCGGGTACACCATCATGAAGGCCGACAAGAGAACCATGGTGAGGGGGCAGCGCCCCGAAATCAGCCCCGAGGAACCCCAGAATCCTCAATGGAACCCTAAAGTTCTCAGTGAAACCCCAAAGTTCTCAGTGAAACCCCAAAATACTCAATGGAAATCCCAAAATACTCAATGGAACCCTAAAGTTCTCAGTGAAACCCCAAAATTCTCAATGGAAATCCCAAAATATTCAATGGAAATCCCAAAATACTCAATGGAACCCTAAAATATTCAGTGGGACTCAAAATACTCAGTGGGACCCCAAAATACTCAATGGAAATCCCAAAATTCTCAATGGAAATCCCAAAATACTGACTGGAACCTCAACATACTCAATGGAACCCCAAAATACTCAATGGAACCCTAAAATATTCAGTGGGACTCAAAATACTCAGTGGGACCCCAAAACACTCAATGGAAATCCCAAAATTCTCAGTGGAAATCCCAAAATACTGAGTGGAACCCCAGAATACTCAATGGAACCCCAAAATACTCAATGGAACCCTAAAATACTCAGTGGAACCCCAAAATTGGGCTCCCCAAAACCATCTCAAACACCCCCAAAACCCCCTCAGCCCCCCCAAAACCACCTCAGCTCCTCAAAATCTCCCCTAAAACCACCACAACCCCCCTCAAACCCCCTCAGCTCTGCCCCAAACCACCTCAAACCTCCCCAAAAACCATCTCAAAACCATCTCAAACCCCCCCAAAACCCCCTCATGAGCCCCCAAAACCCCTCATGACCCCCAAAAACACCTCAAACCCCCCCAAACCCCCCTCAGCTCCCCACTAAACCCCCTCACAACCCCCCTGAAAACCACTCAGCTCCCCAAAATCTCCCCCAAACCCCCCAAAAACATCTCAAACCCCCCCAAAACCACCTCAAACCTCCCCAAATCCCTTTGGTCTCCCCCAGGACCGCCTCACGACCCCCCAAAACCCCCTCACAGCCCCCCAAAACCCCCTCACAGCCCCCCAAAACCCCCTCACAGCCCACCAAAACCCCCTCACAGCCCACCAAAATCATCTAAAACCCCCCAAAACCCTCTCAAATCCCCCAAAACCACCTCAGATCCCCCCAAAACCACCTTACAGCCTCCCAAAACCCCCTCAAATTCCCCCAAAACCACCTCAGATTCCCCCCAAAAACGCCTCAAACCCCCCCAAAACCCCCTCACGACCCCCTGAACCCCCTCAAATCCCCTCAAAACCCCCCAAAAACCACCTCAACCCCCCCTCAAACCCCCTCAGCTCTGCCCCAAACCACCTCAAACCTCCCCAAAAACCATCTCAAAACCATCTCAAACCTCCCCAAATCCCTTTAGTCTCCCCCAAAACCACCTCAAACCCCCCAAAACCCCCTCATGACCCCCCAAAACCCCCTCATGACCCCCAAAACCACCTCAAACCCCCCAAAACCCTCTCAAATCCCCCTAAACCCCCTCAAACGCCCCCAAAACCCCCTGACGACCCCCACCCCAAACCCCCCAGGAGTGGTTCACGGTGTACGAGCACAACCGGCCCCTGCGCTGCACGGCCTCGGAGCTGGTGATGGGCAACGAGTACCTGTTCAAGGTGTTCAGCGAGAACCTGTGCGGGCTGAGCGAGAAACCGGGGCTGTCCTCCAACACGGCCGTCATCCCCAAAGCCGGTACCCCCAAATTCGGGAGGTTTGGGGGGGTTTGAGGGGGTTTGAGGTGGTTTGAGGTGGATTTGGGGGTGTTTGAGGTGGTTTGGGGGTGGCTTGAGGTGGTTTTGGGGGGGTTTGAGGTGGTTTTGGGGGTCTGAGCGAGAAACCGGGGCTGTCCTGCAACACGGTCGTCATCCCCAAAGCGGGTACCCCCAAAATTCGGGGGGTTTGGGGAGGTTTGAGGGGTCTTGGGGGGGTTTGGGGGTGGTTTGATGTGGTTTTGAGGTGTTTTTGGGGAGGTTTGAGGTGTTTTTGGGGGGGTTTCAGGGGGTTTTGGGGGGTACCTGTGCGGGCTGAGCGAGAAACCGGGGCTGTCCTCCAACACGGCCGTCATCCCCAAAGCTGGTACCCCGAAATTCGGGGGGTTTGGGGGGATTTGGCGTGATTTTGTGGGGGTTTCAGGGGGTTTGAGATGGTTTTGGGGGGATTTGGGGGTGTTTTGAGGTGGTTTTGGGGGGGGTTGAGGTGGATTTGGGGGTCTGAGCGAGAAACCGGGGCTGTCCTGCAACACGACCGTCATCCCCAAAGCGGGTACCCCCAAATTCGGGGGGTTTGGGGGGGTTTGAGATGGTTTTGAGGAGATTTGAGGTGGTTTTGGGGAGATTTGAGGGGGTTTTGTTTCAGTTTCTGTGGGTTCAGGAAGATCCCTGTGATCCCCAAAACACAAACCTCAAATGTTGAGGGGTTTGGGGGCAGTTTAAGGTGGATTTGAGGTGGTTTGAGGTGGATTTGGGGGGTTTGAGGTGGTTTGGGGCAGTTTGAGGTGATTTTGGGGGGTTTGGGGTGGTTTTGGGGAGGTTTGAGATGTTTTTTTGGGGAGATTTGAGGTGATTTTGAGAGGTTTCAGGTAGTTTTGAGGTAGATTTGAAGGGATTTGGTTCAGTTTCTGTGGGTTCAGGAAGATCCCTGTGATCCCCAAAACACAAACCTCAAATTTGGAGGGGTTTTGGGGCAGTTTCAGGTGGATTTGGGGTGGTTTGAGGTGGTTTTGGGGTGATTTGAGGTGGTTTTGGGGTGGTTTGAGATGTTTTTTGGGGAGATTTGAGGTGATTTTGAGAGGTTTCAGGTAGTTTTGAGGTAGATTTGAAGGGATTTGGTTCAGTTTGTGTGGGTTCAGGAAGATCCCCGTGATCTCCAAAACACAAACCTCAAATTTTGAGGGGTTTGGGGGCAGTTTAAGGTGGATTTGGGGCAGTTTAAGGTGGATTTGGGGTGGTTTGAGGTGATTTTGGGGGGTTTGAGGTGGTTTAGGGCAGTTTGAGGTGGTTTTGGGGAGGTTTGAGATGTTTGTTGGGGTGATTTGAGGTGATTTTGGGGAACTTTATGGCGGTTTTGGGGTGCATTTGAAGGGATTTGGTTCAGTTTCTGTGGCTTCAGGAAGATCCCCGTGATCCCCCCAAAACCACCCAAACCCCAACCCCCAAATTTTGCCAATAACTGATCTCTTAATTGAGATTTTATAATTAATTAAGAACTATTAATTTAGAGCGTTCAACAGGCAATATTAAAGTGATAAAGCATTTTTAGGGCGTCGCCCACACTTTGTAACCTCACCTCGATAAAACCCCCCCTTATTTCAACCTGGGGGTGGGACCCCGACCATTGATCGCCCCCAAATTTTTTCGGGGTGTCCCTGAACCGCCGTGTGCCCCCCCAGAGCTGCGGCTGAAGCCCCCCCAGTACCAGGAGCACGATTTCCGCTCGGCCCCGCAGTTCCTGACGCCGCTGGTGGATCGCAGCGCCGTGGCCGGATACTCCACCGCCCTCAACTGCGCTGTCAGGGGGCACCCCAAGGTCTGGGGGGGCCCTCGGGGGGGTTTTGGGGTTCCCCCGGGGGTGTGCAGACTGAAATTGGGGGGTTTGGGCGGAGATTTGGGGGTCCTGGGCGGGTTTTGGGGTACCCCTGACTCTTTTCCCCCCAGTATTAAGGGGGTTTGGGTGGAGATTTGGGGTCCTGGGTGGAGATTTGGGGGTCCTGAGGGGATTTTGGGGTACCCCTGGGTGTGTGCAGACTGAAATTGGGGGGGTTTGGGCGGAGATTTGGGGTGCTGGGTGGGTTTTGGGGTACCCCTGACCCTGTTCACCCCAAAATTGGGGGGTTTGGGTGGAGATTTGGGGGTCCTGGGGGGGTTTTGGGGTACCCCTGGGTATGTGCAGACTGAAACTGGGAGGTGTGGGTGGAGATTTGGGGGTCCTGAGGGGTTTTGGGGTACCCCCGGGGGTGTGCAGACTGAAACTGGGAGGTGTGGGTGGAGATTTGGGGGTCCTGGGCGGGTTTTGGGGTACCCCTGACTCTTTTCTTCTCAATATTAAGGGGGTTTGGGTGGAGATTTGGGGTGCTGGGTGGGGATTTGGGGGTCCTGAGGGGGTTTTGGGGTACCCCCAGGGGTGTGCAGACTGAAATTGTGGAGATTTGGGGGTCCTGAGGGGGTTTGGGGTACCCCTGGGTGTGTTCACCCCAAAATTTGGGGGGTTTGGGTGGAGATTTGGGGTGCTGGGTGGGTTTTGGGGTACCCCTGAGTGTGTTCACCCCGAAATTGGGGGGGATTGGGTGGAGATTTCGGGTGCTGGGGGGAGATTTGGGGGTCCGGAGGGGGTTTGGGGTACCCCTGACCCTGTTCACCCCAAAATTGGGGGGGTTTGGGTGGAGATTTGGGGATCCTGAGGGGGTTTTGGGGTGTCCCAGTGGGACTATGGATGCATCCCCAGGTCTGGGTGTTTTTGGGTGTTTTTGGGGTACCCTGGGCTGTTTTTGGGGTGCATTTCGGGGTCCCCCTGACCGTGTGTGCCCCTCTCCCAGCCCAAGGTGGTGTGGCTCAAGAACCAGGTGTGGGTTCACCTGAGGAAGGGTTTTTGGGAAGGGTTTTTGGGGTGTGAACTCACCCCCAGCTGTGGCTGGTTTTGGGGTACCCTGGGCTGTTTTTGGGGTTCCTTGGGCTGTTTTTGGGGTGCATTTCGGGCTCCCCCTGACCGTGTGTGCCCCTCCCAGCCCAAGGTGGTGTGGCTGAAGATCCAGGTGTGGGTTCACCTGAGGAAGGGTTTTTGGGGAGGGTTTTTGTGGTGTGAACTCACCCCCAGGTCTGGCTGGTTTTGGGGTGCCCTGGGCTGTTTTTGGGGTGCATTTCGGGGCTCCCCTGACCGTGTGTGCCCCTCTCCCAGCCCAAGGTGGTGTGGCTCAAGAACCAGATGGCCATCGGGGACGATCCCAAGTTCCTGGCCCGGCACAGCCAGGGGGTGCTGACGCTGCTGATCCGCAAGCCGGGGCCCTTCGACGGCGGCACCTACACCTGCCGGGCCGTCAACGAGCTGGGCGAGGCCCTCACCGAGTGCCGCCTCGAAATTCGGGGTGAGGGGCGCCCCAAAATGCGGCAGGGGGTCCCCAGAATCTGGGGGGGGGGGGGGGTCCACAAAATTGGGAGGGGGTCCCCAAAATCGGGAGGGGTTTCCAGAATTTGGGAGGGGAGGATGCGAATACCTGGGGGAGGAACGGCCGGGGGGAGAAGGGGCAGCCTAAAATTTGGGGGAGGTCCTGAGTGATTTTGGGGTGAGGGGGTCCCCAAAATTTGGGGGGTCCCCAACATTGGGAGGGTTTCCCAAAATTGGGGAAAGGTCCCCAAAATTTTGGGGGTGGGTCATGAATACCTGGGTAAGGGTTGTGGTACCTGTGACTGATTTTGGGATGAGGGGCTCCCCAAAATGAGGGGTTCTCCAAAATCTAGGGGGAGGTCCTGAGTGATTTTGGGGTGAGGGGGTCCCCAAAATCAGGAGGGGTCCCCAAAATCGGGAGGGGTTTCCAGAATTTTGGAGGGGAGGATGCGAATACCTGGGGGAGGAACGGCCAGGGGGAGAAGGGGCACCCCAAAATTTGGGGGGGGTCCTGAGTGATTTTGGGGTGAGGGGCGCCCCCAAAATGTGGGAGGGGGTCCCCAGAATCCGGGGGTGGTCCCCAAAATTGAGGGGGTCCCCAAAATCGGGAGGGGTTTCCAGAATTTTGGGGGGAGGTCGTGGATACCTGGGCGAGGGTTGTGAACACCTGGGGGAGGAACAGCCAGGGGGAGAAGGGGCACCCCAAAATTTGGGGGGGGGTCCTGAGTGATTTTGGGGTCCCCAAAATGTGGGAGGGGGTCCCCAGAATCCGGGGGTGGTCCCCAAAATTGAGGGGGTCCCCAAAATCCGGAGGGGTTTCCCAAAATTGGGGAAAGGTCCCCAAAATTTTGGGGGAGTCCGTGAATACCTGGGTAAGGGTTGTGGTACCTGGGACTGATTTTGGGGTAAGGGGGCTCCCCAAAATTTGGGGGCTCCCCAAAATCTAGGGGAAGTCCTGAGTGATTTTGGGGTGAGGGGGTCCCCAAAATCAGGAGGGGTCCCCAAAATCGGGAGGGGTTTCCAGAATTTTGGAGGGGAGGATGCGAATACCTGGGGGAGGAACGGCCAGGGGGAGAAGGGGTACCCTAAAATTTGGGGGGGGTCCTGAGTGATTTTGGGGTCCCCAAAATGTGGGAGGGGGTCCCCAGAATCCGGGGGAGTCCCCAAACTTGAGGGGGTCCCCAAAATCAGGAGGGGTCCCCAAAATCGGGAGGGGTTTCCAGAATTTTGGAGGGGAGGATGCGAATACCTGGGGGAAGAACGGCCGGGGGGAGAAGGGGCACCCCAAAATTTGGGGGGGGTCCTGAGTGATTTTGGGGTGAGGGGGTCCCCAAAATATGGGAGGGGGTCCCCAGAATCCGGGGGGGTCCCCAAAATTGAGGGGGTCCCCAAAATCCTGAGGGGTTTCCCAAAATTGGGGAAAGGTCCCCAAAATTTTGGGGGAGGTCGTGAATACCTGGGGGAGGGTTGTGGTACCTGGGACTGATTTTGGGGTAAGGGGGCTCCCCAAAATTTGGGGGCTCCCCAAAATCTAGGGGAAGTCCTGAGTGATTTTGGGGTGAGGGGGTCCACAAAATCAGGAGGGGTCCCCAAATCGGGAGGGGTTTCCAGAATTTTGGAGGGGAGGATGCGAATACCTGGGGGAGGAACGGCCAGGGGGAGAAGGGGCACCCCAAAATTTGGGGGGGGTCCTGAGTGATTTTGGGGTCCCCAAAATGTGGGAGGGGGTCCCCAGAATCCGGGGGGGGTCCCCAAAATTGAGGGGGTCCCCAAAATCCGGAGGGGTTTCCCAAAATTGGGGAAAGGTCCCCAAAATTTTGGGGGAGGTCATGAATACCTGGGGGGAGGGTTGTGGTACCTGGGACTGATTTTGGGGTAAGGGGGCTCCACTCTCACGAGATGTGT
>CM063156.1:8100471-8230920 GCA_031885435.1 Passerculus sandwichensis | reverse complement strand
TGGGGCACCCAAAATTTGGGGGGGGGTCCTGAGTGATTTTGGGATGAGGGGGTCCCCAAAATGTGGGAGGGGGTCCCCAGAATCCGGGGGGGGTCCCCAAAATTGAGGGGGTCCCAAAAATCCGGAGGGGTTTCTCAAAATTGGGGAAAGGTCCCCAAAATTTTGGGGGAGGTCGTGAATAGCTGGGGGAGGGTTGTGGTACCTGGGACTGATTTTGGAATGAGGGGCTCCCCAAAACTTGGGGGGTCCCCAAAATCTAAGGGAGGTCCTGACCAATTTTGGGGCTCCCCAAAATCTAGGGGGGGGGTCCCCAAAATTGAGGGGGTTCCCAAAATCGGGAGGGGTTTCCAGAATTTTGGGGGGAGGTCGTGGATACCTGGGCGAGGGTTGTGAACACCCTGGGGGAGGAACAGCCAGGGGGAGAAGGGGCACCCCAAAATTTGGGGGGGGGTTCCTGAGTGATTTTGGGGTGAGGGGGTCCCCAAAATATGGGAGGGGGGTCCCCCAAATCGTAGGGGGGTCCCCAAAATTGAGGGGGTCCCCAAAATCCGGGGGGGTTTCCCAAAATTGGGGAAAGGTCCCCAAAATTTTGGGGGAGGTCGTGAATAGCTGGGGGAGAGTTGTGGTACCTGGGATTGATTTTGGGATGAGGGGCTCCCCAAAATTTGGGGGCTCCCCAAAATCAAGGGGGTGGTCCTGAGTGATTTTGGGGTGAGGGGGTCCCCAAAATCAGGAGGGGTTCCCAAAATCGGGAGGGGTTTCCAGAATTTTGGAGGGGAGGATGCGAATACCTGGGGGAGGAACGGCCAGGGGGAGAAGGGGCACCCCAAAATTTGGGGGGGGTCCCGAGTGATTTTGGGGTCCCCAAAATGTGGGAGGGGGTCCCAGAATCCGGGGGGGGTCCCCAAAATTGAGGGGGTCCCCAAAATCCGGAGGGGTTTCCCAAAATTGGGGAAAGGTCCCCAAAATTTTGGGGGAGGTCATGAATACCTGGGGGAGGGTTGTGGTACCTGGGACTGATTTTGGGGTGAGGGGGCTCCCCAAAATTTGGGGGCTCCCCAAAATTGAAGGGGTTCCCAAAATCGGGGTGAGGTCCCCAAAATTTTGAGGGGAGGTCATGAATACCTGGGTAAGGGTTGTGGTACCTGGGACTGATTTTTGGATGAAGGGCTCCCCAAAATTTGGGGGCTCCCCAAAATCTAGGGGAAGTCCTGAGTGATTTTGGGGTGAGGGGGTCCCCAAAATCAGGAGGGGTCCCCAAAAATCGGGAGGGGTTTCCAGAATTTGGGAGGGGAGGATGCGAATACCTGGGGGAGGAACGGCCGGGGGGAGAAGGGGCACCCCAAAATTTGGGGGAGGTCCTGAGTGATTTTGGGGTCCCCAAAATGTGGGAGGGGGTCCCCAGAATCCGGGGGTGAGTCCCCAAAATTGAGGGGGTCCCAAAAATCCGGAGGGGTTTCCCAAAATTGGGGAAAGGTCCCCAAAATTTTGGGGGAGGTCGTGAATAGCTGGGGGAGGGTTGTGGCACCTGGGACTGATTTTGGGATGAGGGGCCCCCCAAAATTTGGGGGCTCCCCAAAATCTAGGGGAAGTCCTGAGTGATTTTGGGGTGAGGGGCTCCCCAAAATCAGGAGGGGTTCCCAAAATCAGGAGGGGTTCCCAAAATCGGGAGGGATTTCCAGAATTTTGGAGGGGAGGATGCGAATACCTGGGGGAGGAACGGCCGGGGGGAGAAGGGGCACCCCAAAATTTGGGGGGGGGGGTCCTGAGTGATTTTGGGGTGAGGGGGTCCCCAAAATTTGGGGGGTCCCCAACATTGGGAGGGTTTCCCAAAATTGGGGAAAGGTCCCCAAAATTTTGGGGGTGGGTCATGAATACCTGGGTAAGGGTTGTGGTACCTGGGACTGATTTTGGGGTGAGGGGGCTCCTCAAAATCTGGGGGAGATCCTGACTGCTTTTGGGGTGAGGGGGGTCCCCAAAATGAGGGGGGGGGTCCCCAAAATTGGAAGGGGTTCCCAAAATTTCGGGGGAGGTCATGAATACCTGGGGAGGGTTTGTGATTACCAGGGGGAGAAGGAGGTCCCCAAAATTTGGGGGAGCTCCTCGAGGTTTCAGGGGGTCCCCAAAATTTTTGGGGTACCTTGGGAGGGGTTCCTGGTATTGGGGTGGGGGCATTGTGGGTTTGGGGGAGTTGAAGCCCCCTCAATGTTTGTTTCTCCCTTCACAGTGCCCCAGTGATGGTGACAAAAAATGGTGAGGGGGTGCTTAATTTGGGGGGATATTAATTTTAATTAATTAATTTTAATTAATTAATTTTAATTAATTATTGAATTAAAACCTCCCCTATTTAATTAGGGGGGCTTGATTGGGAAGTTTAATTGGAATGTATTTAATTGGGGGGGTTTGGTTGGGAGGATTAATTGGGGGGGTTAAATAGAAGGGTTTTACTTGGGTTTAATTGGGGGGTTTTAATTGAGGGGTTTAATTAGTGGGGGCTTTAATTGGGGAGATTAAATGGAGATGTTTAATTAGGGATGTTAATTAGGGGGGGGTCTTTAATTGAGGGAGTTAACTGGTGATCTTTGGGGCTGTATTTAGGGGATATTTAATTCGGGAGGTTTAATTAGGAAATTTTTAATTGGGCGGGGAGGTGTTTAATTGGTGGGATGGATTTTGAGGTGACATTTAAGGGGTTCCCCCTCATTTTGGGGTGCTGACCCCCATTTTTGCCACCATCCTGCAGAGCCACGGGCCCATGGTGGTGAGGAAGAAGAGTGTGTGGGTGACGAAGGCCCCATGAGCCCCATAAAAATAAAAGAATCTGAGCAATCCCCCAGAGTCTTTGTGCTTCATTTTGGGGAGGGGGCACCTGAGGAATCGGGGAGCGCATTTCCCACCTTTTCCACTTCATGGTTTCTTCTCTTTTCCCTTGGTGTTCCCTGGCTCTTTTTCATTCCATTTGCTGCCTTTTCTCCCCTCACGTTTCCCTCCATTTTCTCCCCTCATGTTTCCCGCTCTTTTCTCCCTCATTTTTCCCTTTATTCCCCTCACATTTCCCTCCCTTTTCTCCCCTCAGATTTCCCATTTTTTCTCCCGTCACGTTTCCCAACTCTTTTCCCCTCATATTTCTTCCCATTTTTCCCTCACATCTCTTGCCTTTTTTACCACCCTGTCACATTTCCCACTCTTTTGCCCCTCACATTTCCTGCTCTTTATTCCCCTCACGTTTTCCAGCCTGTCTCCCCTCACATTTCTGCCCTTTCCCCCTCACATTTCCCTCCTTTTTCCCCTCACATTTCCCCCTCATGTTTCCTGCTCTTTTTCCCCGCTCTTTTCCCCCTTTTATTCCCCTCACATTTTCCACCCTTTCCCCCCTCATGTTTCCCACTTTTTTCCTTCACAGTTCCTGCTTTTTATTCCCCTCACATTTTGGGCCCTTTTCTCCCCTCATGTTTCCCACCCTTTCCCCCCACCACCACATTTCCTGCTCTTTTCTCCCTCAGGTTTCCCTTTATTCCCCTCACATTTCCCGCTCTTTTCTCCCCTCAAGTTTCCTCCCCTTTTCTCCCCTCTCATTTCCTGACATTTTTTCCCCTGTCATTTCCTGACATTTTTTCCTCTCACTTTCCCCACCCTATTTTCCCCCACATTTCCCATTTTTTACCTCAAATTTTCTGCCTTTTTTCCCCTCACATTTCACGGCCTTCTCCCCTCACGTTTCCCTCACTTTTCTCCCATTTCCCACCATTTTTTCCTCTCATTTCCCACCCTTTTTTCTCTTACATATTCAATTTTTTACCTCATATTTTCCACCCTTTTTCCCCTCATGTTTCATGCACTTCTCCCCTCATGTCTCCCACTCTTCTCTCCCCTCACATTTCCTTTTCTTTTCTCCCCTCACATTTCCTGCCCTTTTCTCCCCTCATGTTTACTGCTCTTTTCTTCCCTCTCATTTCCTGACATTTTTTTTCCTCTCACCTTTCCTACCATTTTTTATCTCATTTTTCCCACCCTATTTTCCCCCACATTTCCCATTTTTTCCCTCACATTTTCTGCCTTTTTCCCCCTCATGTTTCCCCCCTTTTCTCCCTCAATTTTCTTGCCATTTTCTCCCCTCACATTTCCTGCCCTTTTCTCCCCTTACATTTCCCACCATTTTTTCCTCTCAATTTTCCTACCATTTTTCCTCTCACTTTTCCCACCCTTTTATCCCTCACATTTCTCATTTTTACATCACATTTTCTGCCTTTTTTCCCCTCATGTTTCACACTCTTCTCCCCTCACGTTTCCCACCCTTTCCCCCTTCATGTCTCTCACTCTTTTCTCCCCTCAAGTTTCTTGCCATTTTCTCCCCTCACATTTCTCGCCCTTTTTTCCTCTCACTTTCTCCACCCTATTTTCCCCCACATTTCCCATTTTTTACCTCACATTTTCTGCCTTTTTCCCCCTCACATTTCATGGCCTTCTCCCCTCACGTTTCCCTCACTTTTCTCCCATTTCCCACCATTTTTTCCTCTCGTTTCCCACCCTTTTTTCTCTTACATATTCAATTTTTTTTACCTCATATTTTCCACATTTTTTCCCCTCATGTTTCATGCACTTCCCCCCTCATGTCTCCCACTCTTCTCTCCCCTCACATTTCCTTTCCTTTTCTCCCCTCACATTTCCTGCCCTTTTCTCCCCTCATGTTTACTGCTCTTTTCTTCCCTCTCATTTCCTGACATTTTTTCCTCTCACCTTTCCTACCGTTTTTTTCTCTCATTTTCCCCACCCTATTTTCCCCCACATTTCCCATTTTTTCCTCTCACATTTTCTGCCTTTTTTCCCCTCATGTTTCCCCCCTTTTCTCCCCTCAAGTTTCCTGCCATTTTCTCCCCTCACATTTCCTGCCCTTTTCTCTCCTTACATTTCCCACCATTTTTTCCTCTCAATTTTCCTACCATTTTTCCTCTCAATTTTCCCACCCTTTTATCCCTCACATTTCTCATTTTTTTACATCACATTTTCTGCCTTTTTTCCCCTCATGTTTCATACTCTTCTCCCCTCACGTTTCCCACCCTTTCCCCCTTCATGTCTCTCACTCTTTTCTCTCCTCAAGTTTCCTGCCATTTTCTCCCCTCACATTTCTCGCCCTTTTTTCCTCTCACTTTCCCCACCCTATTTTCCCCACATTTCCCATTTTTTACCTCACATTTTCTGCCTTTTTCCCCCTCACATTTCACGGCCTTCTCCCCTCACGTTTCCCTCACTTTTCTCCCATTTCCCACCATTTTTTCCTCTCATTTCCCACCCTTTTTTCTCTTACATATTCCATTTTTTACCTCATATTTTCCACCCTTTTCCCCCTCATGTTTCATGCACTTCTCCCCTCACATCTCCCACTCTTCTCTCCCCTCACATTTCCTTTCCTTTTCTCCCCTCACATTTCCTGCCCTTTTCTCCCCTCATGTTTACTGCTCTTTTCTTCCCTCTCATTTCCTGACATTTTTTCCTCTCACCTTTCCTACCATTTTTCCTCTCATTTTTCCCACCCTATTTTCCCCCACATTTCTCATTTTTTCCTCTCACATTTTCTGCCTTTTTTCCCCTCAGGGTTTCCCCCTTTTCTCCCCTCAATTTTCTTGCCATATTCTCCCCTCACATTTCCTGCCCTTTTCTCTCCTTACATTTCCCACCATTTTTTCCTCTCACATTTCCCACCATTTTCCCCTCTCATTTTTCCCACCCTATTTTCCCCCACATTTCCCATTTTTTACCTCAAATTTTCTGCCTTTTTCCCCCTCACATTTCACGGCCTTCTCCCCTCAGGTTTCCCTCACTTTTCTCCCATTTCCCACCATTTTTTCCTCTCGTTTCCCACCCTTTTTTCTCTTACAAATTCAATTTTTACCTCATATTTTCCACCCTTTTTCCCCTCATGTTTCATGCACTTCCCCCCTCATGTCTCCCACTCTTTTCTCCCCTCACTTTTCCTGGCATTTTTTCCTCTCACTTTTCCTATAATTTTCCCCCTTACATTTCCCATTTTTTTTTTACCTCATGTTTCCTGCCCTTTTTCCCTCACGTTTCCCATCTTTTCTTCCCCTGACGTTCCTTGCTCTTTTCTCCCGTCACATTTCCCACCATTTTCTCCCCCTCACATTTCCCAAAAATTTTTCCCCTCACCTTTCCCACCTTTTTGCTCCTGCCTTTTTCTCCCCTCATATTTCTCCCCCAAAATTGACATTTCCCCTCAAGTCTTCCACTCCTGGCTGTCTCCATGTCCATCCCCTTCACTGCCATCACAGCCCTTGGTCTTTTTTACCATCCATAATTTTGGCAGCTCAGGACTCTTTCTTTGTTTCATTGCTGCTTTTAATAAGTTATATATATATGGTTATGTATTTTCATATATAAATAAATATATAAAATATATTAATTAAATTAATATATATTAATTAAATTAATATATATTAACTAAATAAATATATTAATTAAATTAATATATATTAATTAAATTAATATATATATTAACTAAATAAATATATTAAAATATATTTTATATATAAATAAACATATATATAAATATATATATATGGTTATATATATTTATATATAAATAAAATGAATCTGTATATAATATAAAAGAAATTGTTCGTTACATAACACGTTATATAAGAAGGATCCACACATGGAACGTTCAGTTTGGAACACTGGGGGCGTCACAATGGTCACTCGGCGACACCTCCCATGTTCCAGAGGATCTGTTGGTGGGACAGCAACTCCCAACCCTCAGTGTCCGGCAGGACAGCGACCAGAGAGGACGCGAGTGCGCAGCTGGCTGACAAACCTGCGAGCACAGCTCACCTCTTGCCTTAAATTAATCCGATTTTCACCTGACTACACTTACCACCCATTGCCTAGAGATATCCCTCCTTCTGCAGAATGGAGGCGACATCTCCAATCCTTTCCATAGTGAGCTGGGAGAAACCACAGGCTCCTAAAAAGGGCAAATATGAAGCGGAGCCCATCGAGATGACCATGGTGGAGCATCTCAGTGAGTGAGGGGCCCTGAGGGATTGGGCAGGGCTGGGGCCTAACAGCAAAGGGAAGCCATTTTCTGCTCCTTCCTCTCTGCTGTCACAGCACTCCCCTGAATTTCTCCCTTCTCTCCCTCTTTGTTAGATGATTGCTGGATTCCTACTTATGTTCGCCATTCCGTGGACTTCATCTATGATTTTGCCACCGACCCTAGCAAGGTATATCCACATTGGATGGTGGTTGGCTCTGCTCCCTCAAGGCCCTAGGTGTCCTCATGCTGATCCGTTGTCACTGTCCCCCCAGTTCCAGGAGGAGGAGCAGAAGGAGGAGTTCCTCCACAACATCACCAGCCTGTGCAGAGAATCCATTGTCCATGATTTCTCTGAGGACGTGACTGATTTCTCCAATAAACACAACCTGGTGGACATGATTGAGGTGAGGGGGCAGGGACCCTCATTGCCCTGCGAGGGCAGGGCATGGCTCTGGTGGCACTGGGTGCTGGCAGCTGCCATGTTCCAACCCAGCTGTGCTCTGCAGACCCTGCTGAATTTGGAGCCCAAGGATGAGATCTGCAACCGGCTGCGGCGCCGTGCCATGCTTGCCTTTGCTGGACTGAGGTAAAGGCCTAAAGGCCCTCAGGCCCTTCCCATCCCTCCTTTTTTCCTCTCAATTTCCCCACTCCTTTTTCCCCTCAAAATTCCCATTTTTCGATGGGAATTGAAAAACGCAGCACTTTCAGTGGTGCTGCAGGAGACCTTGAGGCTCCCAACACCAGTGTCCAACTAGGCCTCTCTCTCTTGGCAGCACCATTGGGGCCTTACTGGACATCAAAAAGGTTTTAAGACTCTGCTTCAACAGCGTCTTTTTCCTTCCTCCATGCGAGGAAATGCCGGAGAACCAAGCAAACCTCTGTACTCGGGTGAGTTTTGGGAGAACTTGAAAAGCTTCCAGGCCTTCTGGCCTGGAAGATTCAGTCTCAACTTTCCACCCTCCTTTCTTCATCCCTTGCTGGGTTCCAGCACTGCCTGTTGCTGTGTCCCCCTCCTCACGTGTTGAGGTCAGATCAGTGTCCTGCTGGGGTGAGGGACAGCAGAGTCACCGCCATGGTTCTCTGTCACCCCTGCAGGCCCTGCTCACCATGGACACCATGCTGCAGGTGATGGTGCTCAACTCTCCAGGCGCCAAAAGCAGCGAGATGCTGCAGGAAATCTTTGAGGTCTGCGCTTCCTTTGCTTTTCTGAGTCGCTATAAATTTTAAATTAAGGGGATTTAATTTAATTTAATTTAATTTAATTTATTTTAAATTAAATTAAATTAATTTTAAATTAATTTTAATTTAATTTAATTTAATTTAATTTAATTTAATTTAATTTAATTTAAATTAATTTAGAATTAATTTTATTTAATTTATTTTAATTTAATTTAAATTAAATTAATTTAAAATTAATTTTAAATTAAATTAAATTATTTTAAAATTAATTTTAAATTAAATTAAATTAATTTTAAATTAATTAAAAATTAATTTTAAATTAAATTAAATTAATTTTAAATTAATTAAAAATTAATTTTAAATTAAATTAAATTAATTAAAAATTAATTTTAAATTAAATTAAATTAATTTAAAATTAAATTAAATTAATTTTAAATTAATTTTAAATTACTTTTAAATTAAATTAAATTAAATTAAAATTAAATTAAATTAATATTAAATTAAATTAATTTTAAATTAATTTTAAATTAATTTTAAATTTAATTAAATTAATTTTAAATTAATTTAAAATTAGTTTTAAAATAATTTAAATTTTAAATTTTAAATTAAGTTGCTTGTGTCTTGGTTTGGAAAGACAGGAGTCTGCTAAGCTTCTCCAGAAATGGAGAATGTAAACTTTCTTTACTTTTCTGAATTGATATAAATTTTAAATTAAGGGGATTCAATTTAATTTAATTTAAATGAAATTAATTGTAATTTAATTTAAAATTGATTTAAAATTAATTTAAATTTTACATTTAATTCATTGCTTGTGTCTTGGTTTGGAAAGACAGGAGTCTTCTACGCTTCTCCTGAAATGGAGAATGTAAACTTTCTTTATTGTTCTGAATTGCTATAAATTTTAAATTGCTATACATTTTAAATTAAGGGGATTTAATTTAAATTAAATTAAATTAAATTAAATTAATTTTAAATTAATTTAAAATTAATTTAAATTTTAAATCTTAAATTAAGTTGCTTGTGTCTTGGTTTGGAAAGACAGGAGTCTGCTAAGCTTCTCCAGAAATGGAGAATGTAAACTTTCTTTACTTTTCTGAATTGCTATAAATTTTAAATTAAGGGGACTCAATTTAAATTAATTTAAATGAAATTAATTGTAAATTAATTTAAAATTGATTTAAAATTAATTTAAATTTTACATTTAATTCATTGCTTGTGTCTTGGTTTGGAAAGACAGGAGTCTTCTACGCTTCTCCTGAAATGGAGAATGTAAACTTTCTTTATTGTTCTGAATTGCTATAAATTTTAAATTGCTATACATTTTAAATTAAGGGGATTTAATTTAAATTAAATTAAATTAAATTAATTTTAAATTAATTTAAAATTAATTTAAATTTTAAATCTTAAATTAAGTTGCTTGTGTCTTGGTTTGGAAAGACAGGAGTCTGCTAAGCTTCTCCAGAAATGGAGAATGTAAACTTTCTTTACTTTTCTGAATTGCTATAAATTTTAAATTAAGGGGATTTAATTTAATTAAATTAAAATTAAATTAATTGTAAATTAATTTTAAATTAATTTTAAATTAATTTAAATTTTAAATTTTAAATTAAGTTGCTTGTGTCTTGGTTTGGAAAGACAGGAGTCTGCTAAGCTTCTCCTGGAGAAATGTAAACTGCTCTTTACTTTTCTGAATTGCTATAAATTTTAAATTAAGGAATTTAATTTAATTTAATTTAAATGAAATTAATTTTAAATTGATTTAAATAATTCAAATTTTAAATTTTTAAATAAGTTGCTTGTGTCTGGGTTTGGAAAGACAGGAGTCTGCTAAGCTTATCCAGAAATGGAGAATGTAAACTGCCCTTTACTTTTCTGAATTGCTATAAATTTTAAATTAAGGAATTTAATTTAATTTAATTTAAATGAAATTAATTTTAAATTGATTTTAAATTAATTTAAATTTTAAAATTTTAATTAAGTTGCTTGTGTCTTGGTTTGGAAAGACAGGAGTCTGCTAAGCTTCTCCTGAAATGGAGAATGTAAACTTTCTTTACTTTTCTAAATTGCTATAAGTTTTAAATTAGGAGTTCTCAGGCAAAATAAAATATGGGAGCAGGAAACAACAGTTCTATAAAAAAATAAAAAAGGATAAAATAAACAATGCAGGGCTCTAGAACAACAGAGTCAGAACTCAACCTGACACCTTGTGTTGGTAGCAGTCTAATTGGAATTGTGGCTGCAGTCTTCCTGAAGTGTCAGCTGTGGTTCTGTTGGAGGAGGGTTCTGTTTCCTAGTACAAAAGGAAACAGAATTACAGTGTTCTTCAGAATTAAAGTGTTCTTCAGAATTACAGTGTTCTTCAGAATTACAGTATTCTTCTTCTCAAGATCTATTGGAAGAAGAAGAAGCAGCTGCAGTTTTTTCTGGGGAATCCAGTGGAGAAAGCCGTGCTGGTGTTTTAGAACTTCTGGATTATAAATGCTTGGCTCCTTCTCACAATGGGATGTTACAGTTCTTATCAGTCATGCACTGATATTTAAGAGCTTGTTATCAGCAAAAGTTCTTTCTCGAGGGAGGAAGAACTTTTTCTTTTGCTTCTCACCTGCAGCCTCTCTGTTTGCAGGTTCTGCTGGATTACCTGCTGTCTGACATGGCACAAGTGCAGGAGAGGGCCATAGGCAGGGTTAAGGCATTGTGCCACCTGCTGACTGAGACTGCCACCAAGGTGGTAACACTGGTCACCCTCCATCCCTGTGTCCTGCCACCGCCACAGCCCCAGAATTGCCTTCAACCCTCACCTCCACCCCTTCTGCTCTTCCTTCCTCAGGATGATGAAGATGAGGATGATGAAGATGCTCCCAGAGCACAGATCCAGATCCCAGTCCTGGGCAAGCTGCTGGGCAATCTGTTTTTCAAGTTGTTCAAGCCGAATGAAGGCATGTCAACGGTGGTGGAAGTTCTCTGCACCCTCATGACATTCCTCTCTGGGCAGAAAAGTAAGATAAGCTGTGGTGGGCTGCATTCCCCACTTAAACCTATTTGTCCTCCTTGGCCTTGTGATGGCCTCTTGATGCCACCATCACTTCTTTTTAGGTGACACGCCAGAGAGTTATGTCCAGCCCCCAGAAGACTGGGAACCTGAGATCACCTCCTGGGTGAACGCATCCAACGCCTGGAAAGTTGAGGTATGGAGCCGTCCCACCTTGCTGGGGCTCTCACCTGTGGTATCAGCGGGGGATTTGTGTGTGAAAAAGGGCACGGAATCCACGGGGACGTCCGTGGTGAAATGAGAATTGTGAGGAATTGTGGGTAAAAAATGGGAGGAAAGGGCGGGAAATGTGAGGGGAGAAAAGAGCGGGAAACGTGAGGGGAGAAAAAGGGTGGGAAACACAAGAGAAAAATGGTGGGAAAAGTGAGGGGGAAAAGTGGGAGAAATGTGAGGGGAGAAAAGGGGGGGGGAATTATGAGGGGGAAAAGGGAGGGAAAAATGAAGGGAGAAAAGGAAAGGAAATGTGAGGGGGAAAATGATGGGAAACATGAGGGGAGAAAAGGACAGAAAATGCGAGGGGAGAAAAGTGGGGGAAATGTGAGGGGAGAAAAAGATGGAAAATATGAGGGGAGAAAATGGTGGGAAATGTGAGGGGAGAAAAAGGGCGGGAAACATGAGGGGAGAAAGGTGGGGGAAACGTGAGGGGGAAAATGGTGGGAAATGTGAGGGGAGAAAAGGGAGGGAAATCTGAGGGGGGCGACAAGGGAGGGAAATGTGAGGGGAGAAAAGCGAGGGAAATATGAGGGGAGAAAAGGATGGGAAATGTGAGAGGAGAAAAAAGACAGGAAACGTGATGGGATAAAAGTAGGGGAAACGTGAGGGGGGAAAAGGGAGGGAAACGTGAGGGGAGAAAAGTGGAGGAAATATGAGGGGGTAAAATGGCACTGTCTGGCACAGGCCTTTGGGAGATACCTTGGGCCAGACGAGAGGATGGGAGTCGTCCTTGAGGCCATCGAGATTTTGGGACGCTCCAACCTCAAGAACAAGGATGGGCCAGTGGAGTTTCTGGAGGAGGTCATGAATTCCCCTGAGATGTGGCTGATGGATGTAAGTGACCTGTGGTGGGATTGCTTAGTCTTTGAGCCCTGTCAGGTTCCTGCCTCCATTCCCCTCCTGAAGCCACCTTGAGGCAGCTTAGCCAGGTCTGCCTCACCTGCTCTTGCTGTTGTTGCTGTCTGTGCCTGCCTATTTTATCTGAATTTCCTTCTTTGGTGGTGCTTTGAGATGGGGTTAACTGCATTATTTAAAGGGATGGGCAAGGCTGCCCACAGATGCAGCAGCACCACCCTGACTTGTGTTCCCTGCAGGTGCCAAAGGTGGTGAGACACATCTTCCAGTACTACAACGAGCAAAACACAGCCACTGCTGACAACTTTCACTCCCTCCTTATCTTCATGGCTAATAAGTGGACTGAGAAGGTCATCACCACCGCTATGGAGGCCACACCAAATTTCAGGTACTGGCCCTGATCACCTGGAGGGCTTTTTTTCCCTGTGGGGAGGTTATGGCTGCCAGACCCAAGCCCAGGCTGTGCAGCCATGTTGACAGCGCTCTGCCTTGCAGTGACAAAGTCAGCCTGTGGAAGGCCATGTTTGCTGCGCGCCAAACTCTGGAGAAGGTTCTGAAGGAGCTGCAAGTCCAAGTCCAGGACTGGCAGGAAGACATCATCACCGAGCAGCAGAAGTCGTGCCTCACTTTCTTATCTGTGAGTCCTCAGGGGAAAGCCCTTGTGGCCTTGCCCTCAGCCATGCCAGGGGAGCCCTGCCAAATCTCTGCTGCTTTTTTTCCAGATGCTGACCTATGGAGATGTGCTGGAGAACAGAGTAAGGCCACTCTACAAGAACTTGAGGCTTGTGAAGTCTCCAAAAAAGGAAATGGTCCCTCTGGTCCTCAGGGCTCTGGAGACTCTGTCTGAGAACGCCGATACGGTGAGCGGGCGTCTGTCAGGGACAGAATGTGGAACTTGGACTCTGAGGCCTCAGAGAAGATGGTGGCTTGGGATGGTGCTGGGGTGGCTGCTCTCAACGCCCTGCCTGCCATGATGTGGCCTGGTGGATGTTTTGAGAGCTGAAATTCTCACAGAATGGAAACTCTCTCGTACACAGGCGAAAAAAATGAAGAGTCTCCTGCCGGAGATGCTGAAATTCCTGGGAAATTGGTCCTGGGACATTTCAGTGATGGCTCTGGACACCTTCCGCAACGTTCTGGGGCAGGTGAAGAAGAAAGAGGCCAGCGGCTTGGCTTTGAAGGCCGTGCAGAGGCTCTGGAAACTCTTTGATGCTGTAAGGCTGAGTCTGACACCACAGAGGGGCCATGGGAGCAGCACTGGGAGCAGTTTCTACTTCTCTGGGCTCTCCTGGGATGGATTCTGGGCACAGGAAACATGAGGGGAATAAAGGGAAATGTGAGAGAGAAAAGGGCAGGAAACATGAGGGGGGAAAGGGTGGGAAATGTGAGGGGAGAAAATGGAGGGAAACGTGAGGGGGAGAAAAGGGAGGGAAACGTGAGGGGAGAAAAGGGAGGGAAATTTGAGGGGAGAAAAGGGAGGGAAATAGGGGAGGAAAAGGCAGGAAATGTGGGGGGAGAAAAAGGGGGAGAAACGTGAGGGGGAACAGGGAGGGAAATGTGAGGGGGGAAAAGAGTGGGAAATGGGAAAGGGGCAGGAAATGTGAGGGGAGAAAATGGTGGGGGAACATGAGGGGAGAAAAAAGGGCAGGAAAAATGAGGGGGGAAAGGGTGGGAAACATGAGGGATGAAAAGAGGGAAACGTGATGGGAGAAAAGAGTGGGAAATACAAGGGGAGAAAAAGGGTGGGAACATGAAGGGAGAAAAGGATGGGAAATGTGAGGGGGAAAAGGCAGGAAAGATGAAGGGAAAAGGGAAATAGAGGGGGGAAAGGGTGGGAAATGAGGGGAGAGAAATGAAGGAAATTTAAGGGTAGAAAAAGGATGGGAAGCCTCAGTTCAGCCCCTCGTGGCCGCGGGCAGGGAGCCATTGTGTGCGAAGCTCACCTTTCCTCCTCCCTAAACCAGAGAGAGGAGTGTCTGCGGGAGCGCTCCATCTCCCTCTTCAAGGAGCTGCTGGGCAAAACCGCATGGAGAGACAAGGAAGCCATGAGGAGAAACTCATGGAAGGTCCTGGTCCAGCTTGTCCTTCACATGAGTGACCAGGACCCCGGCGTGGCCCAGGTACCGATGTCTGAGCATGGCTGCCACTCCTCAGGGGTCCCGGCCATTGTGGTGTGGGCTCCTTCATCAGGCCCTGGTGTCACCTCACACCTTCTGTCCCCCAGGCCTCCAAGGAAGCCGTCGTGGCTGTAGCAGAGCTCTTCAAGTGGAAAGAGCTCAAGGAGCTGGCGCAGAAAGAGCAGATTTGGAAGATGGGCGAGTGCCTGGTGAGGATGAGCCTCAGGCTGGGAGAGGGATGTGAGGGATGTGAGCTCTGCATGTGGGCCTCCATGTCCCCTCCATGTCCCTGGGATGAGGGAGGGCTCTGAGCTATGGGGGTGCTCTGAGGAACGCTCACACCTTTGTCCTCTCTCCAGCTGGCCAAGGACAGCAGCAGGGCTGAACAATTTGTGCTGGACAGCCAGCGCTACCTGCTGAGCCCTCAGGCCTCGATGCGAGAGGCCGCCCTCAGGTTCTTAGGTGAGTCCCAGTCCCCAGGATCCCTCTTGTGCCCTCCCTGCCACCACAGGTGGCTTTGGTGGCCATCTTGCCTGGTTCCACCCCCGGGCTGCTGAGGGGAGGGCAGGGCGGCCATGTTGATGAGGAGCAGGGCTGATGGGAGCTTTGTGCCCAGGGCTGGCTGCACGGCGCCTGCCAGAGCGCAATGAGGAGACCATGGCTGCCCTCCTCACGGGTGAGTGAGTGGGGAGCCTTGGGGGGGATTATTATGGGGGGGGAATAAAGGGAAATGTGAGGGGATAAAAGGGTGGGAAATGTGAGGGGAGAAAAAGGCGGGAAACATGAGGGGAGAGAAATATGAGGGGAGAAAGGGGTAGGGAAGGTGAGGGGAGAAAATGGTGGGGAACATGAGGGGGAGAAAAGAGAGGGAAACGTGAGGGGAGAAAAGGGAGGGAAACGTGAGGGGGAAAAGGCAGAAATGTGAGGGAGAAAAGGGAGAGAAACATGAGGGGAGAAAAAGTGAGAGAAACGTGAGGGGAGAAAAGGGAGGGAAACATGAGGGGGGGAAAAGGCAGGAATGTGAGGGAAAAAAAGGAGGGAAAGGTGAGGGGAAAAAGGCAGGAATGTGAGGGATAGAAGGGAGGGAAACATGAAGGGAGAAAAGGGAGGGAAAATTGAGGGCAGAAAAGGGCAGGAAACGTGAGGGGAAAAAGGCAGGAACGTGAGGGAGAAAAGGGAGGGAAACACTTCCACAAGGCCTCATTTGGGCTCCATTTTTGTTGTAGAGCTTGGATTAATGGAAGCACGAGAAATGGACCCCGCCATCGCTGCGCTGGCAGCTCAGACCGGCCTGATCCTCAGCTCTCTGAAGGATCGGCGCAAATCGGGATTGTCCCTGCGTGGGCTGTGCCGCTGGTGCCGCTAAGCTGAGAGGGACCTTCCTTGCCAGGGACCTTTGCCTTCCTTGCCCTGGCTTTTGAAGGTCCCTCTCAAAGGCGCACAGCCAGGCCGGCCAAAATGAGGACAGAGATCCAGATTCTAGTCCTGGGGAAGCTGCTGGAACATATTTTCAAGGCGCTCTAGACACAAAAATCTGATTTATGCCTCTGGATGGCCTAAAGGTCATCTGTTGCCAGGAAGGCAAGAGGAGCTAGTGTGGCCACAGGACCCTGATGCATCTGCTGGTCCTTTCGGGCTCTGCTACTGTCAGAGAACCTGAAATACTCTGAAATATCTGAAATATTCTGAAATATTGCAGGCCACAGAGAAGAATCCTCAGAACCCGGATCTGGCTCTCTGAAATCCTCAGGGAGGAGTTGGTGTGGTTGGATCTTGCAAGCCCAGCCACAGACCACTCTGAACCCCCTACATCTATTATTAGTTTAGATAGATAATTTAGAAAAGTAAACAAGATAGATAAATTATATATGTTACTAGCATGGATATATTAGTAACACATATATATTATTAATAGATATTACGTATTTTATGAAAATATAAACATTAACGTATTTTTATGAAAAATATAAACATTAACGTATTTTTATGAAAAGATAAACATTAACGTATTTTTATGAAACTATAGACATTAACGTATTTTTATGAAAATATAAACATTAACGTATTTTTATGAAACTATAAACATTAACGTATTTTTATGAAAATATAAACATTAGGAATATAAACATTAGGAATATAAACATTAGGAATATAAACGTTAGGAACATATACGTTAGGAACGTATACGTTAGGAACATACACGTTAGGAACATACACGTTAGGAACATATATGTTAGGAACATATATGTTAGGAACATATACGTTAGGAACATATACATTAGGAACATATACGTTAGGAACATATACGTTAGGAACATATATGTTAGGAACATATACATTAGGAACATATAGTATGTTATGAATATAATAAATATTATTGTTGTCTATTATATGTAGTAGTTTGATATATATATTATCTTTTTAAATAAAATAACGAGCTTACCTAAATTGACTACAGAATTGATAATAAGTGCACCATACAGGTGCAGAGGAACTTGGTGGGGAAAAAGTGAGAATTATGGGTGGGAAAAGTGAGAAGGAAAGGGTGGGAAATGTGAGGGAAAAAATGGTGGGGAATGTGAGGGCAGAAAAGGGCGGGAAACATGAGGGGAGAAAAAGGCTGGAAATTGAAGGCAAAAAGGAGATTAAACTTGAGTGAAAAAGATGGGAAATGAAAGAAAAGGTATGAAACAGAAGGGGAGAAATGGTGGGAAACATGAGGGGCAAAAAGGGCAGGAAACATCAGGGGGGAGAAAAGGGAAGAAAATGTGAGGGGAAAAGGTGGGGGGGAACGTGAGGGGAGAAAAGGGTGGGAAATGTGAGGGGAGAAAAGGCAACAAATTGAAGGCAAAAAGGACAATAAATCGAGTGAAAAGTACAGGAAATGAGAGGACACAAAAGTATAAAACAGAAGGGGAGAAATGGTGGGAAACATGAGGGGAAAAAGGGGAAGGAAATGTGAGGGGGAAAAGGAGGGGAAATGCGAGGGGAGAAAAAGGGGGGGAAACATGAGGGGAAAGAAAGGTGGGAAATGGAAGGCCAAAAGGAAAGTAAACTGGAGTGAAATGGAGGGAAATGAAAGGAAGGAAAGGTAGGGAACAGAAGGGGAGAAAAGGTAGGAAATGTGAGGGAGACAGGGGTGGAAAATGTGAGGGGAAAAAGGGAAGGAAACGTGAGGGGAGAAAAGAGCAGGAAACGTGAGGGGACAAAATGGTGGTGTGATCATGAGAGGCCAAAAGGGCAGGAACTGTGAGGGGGAGAAGAGTGGGAAATGGAAGGCAAAAAGGACAGTAAACTTGAGTGAAAAGGGCAGAAAATGAGAGGAAGAAAAGGTAGGAAACAGAAGGGGAGAAATGGTGGGAAAAATGAGGGGAGAAAGGGGAAGGAGGCATGAGGGGAAAAAGCGGGAAATGTGAGGGGAGAAAAGGGAGGGGGAATGTGAGGGAAAAGAAAGGTGGGAAATAGAAGGCAAAAAGGAAAGTAAATTGGAGTGAAAAGGACTCACTTAATGATGGAAATTAAAGGGGAGAAAAGGGAAACATGAGGGGGGAAAAGAGCGGAAAACGTGAGGGGACAAAATGGTGGGGATCATGAGGGGCCAAAAGGGCAGGAAATCTGAGGGGGAAAAGTGGGAATTGGAAGGCAAAAAGGACAGTAAACTCAAGTGAAAAGGATGGGAAATGAGAGGAAGAAAAGGTATGAAACAAAAGGGGAGAAATGGTGGGAAATGTGAGGGGAGAAAGGGGCAGGAAATGGGAGGGGAAAAAGAGCAGGAAACTGCGAGGCGAGAAAAGAGCGGGAAACGTGAGGGGAGAAAAGGGCGGGAAACGTGAGGGGAGAAAAGGGGGGAAATGTGAGGGGAGAAAACGCACCAAATTGAAGGCAAAAAGGATGGTAAACTTGAATGAAAAGGATGGGAAATGAGAAGAAAAAAAGGTATGAAACAAGGGGAGAAAAGACGGGAAATGTGGGGGGAGAAAAAAGCAGGAAACGTGAGGGGAAAAAGGGTGAAAAACGTGAGGGGAGAAAAGCGAATGAAACATGAAGGGAAAAAAGAAAGGAAACAGGAAGAAAAATGGGTGTAAAAGATAAAGGGAAAAAATGCAAATAACATGAGGCCAAAAATGATGGGAAATGTGAAGGGACAGAAGGGCGGGAGGTGTGAGAGGAAAAATGGTTGGAAACTTGAGGGGAAAAGGGTGGGAAACGTGAGTAAAAATGGGGAAAATGTGAGGAAAATGACCAAAAAAGAGCCCTGGGGTGCTTGGATTCCTTAATGCTGCCACGGCCAAAGCAAATCCTAGCAGTGGATTCTGTGGGAATTTGGGGGGGATCCTGCTTGGGTGTGTATTTGTGTGTATTTTGAGGATCTCAGACCCCCTCTCCAAATTATGAGACTCTCCCAAATTGCCCCCCAAATTGTGTGACCCCCCCGCCCAAAAAAATTCAACCCCAAGACTGAACCGCCCCAACCCATGTAACCCCCCAAAATCAGAACTCTGTTTTCACGATTTCAAATGGTGTGCCCTGAAATCGGACATCCCACCCCAAAAATGAGACCCCCATTGTGGGACCCTCAAACCAGTGTTGAGTGATTCTCGCAGATCCAACCCCCCCCCCCCCAAATTGTGTGACCTCCCCCCCTCCCCAAAATCATGACCCTCCCCACCCCCCACTTCCCCAAATTCCCCTTTTTTTCGCCCCAAAAAAACTCACGGAGCCTCAGCAACGATAAAAAGGTCTCGGCAACACCCACGACACGCCCGTCACGATACACCGTAGAAAATGGGGGGGGGGGGGGGTACCGGGGGGGGCCCCTCAACCCCCCCAAAACCCCCCCAAAAACCCCGCGGGGGGGGGGGAGGGGGGGGAGGAAAGGGGGGAAGGGGTGTGGGGAGGGGGGGGCCCCAATATATATAATAATAATAATAATAATAATAATTAAAAAAAAACCCGAAATGAACAAAAAAATGGGGAGGGGGGGGGGAAAGGAGAGAAGCCCCCCAACCAAATTGAGGGGGGGGAGAAGGAAATAACCCCCCCCCCCATGGTGGGGGAGGGGTTGTGTGTTGGACACCTGGGGGGGGGGGGGGGGAATTCGACCCCACCCAGGGGGGGCAAATTTTGGGGAGGGGGGAGGGGGTAAATTTACCCCTGGGGGGGGTATAAATGCCCCGGGGGGGGGAATTACCCCGGGGGGGGGCAAATGCGACCCCCGGGGGGGGGGGGGGTGGGGGGGCAAATACAATATGATACATAGAGACTTTGACCATATACACTATTTACAGACCCCCCCCTCCCCAAAATCCCGGGTGGGGTGAGGGGGGGGGGGCGATAAAGGGGGGTCCCCGCACCCCCCAAAATCCTTGGGGGGGGTGGGGGGGTTTTGGGGGGGTGTCCCCTCCCTTTGAACCCCCCCCAAATTCATCCGGGGGGGGGGGGGCAACTTGGCAATAAATAGCTCGGTGAGGGGGGGTTGGGGGGGGGGGGGGCTGATGGTGATTTTGGGGACCCCTCCCCATCCCTTGGCAGGGCCCCCCCCCCACTCTGAACCCCCCCTGGACCCCCCCCCCCCCCAAATTTATGTACAGCTCCCCCCCAAGGGGGGGTGAGGGGTGGTCCCGGAAAGCGGGGGGGGGGGGCAAATTTTAGGGGACCCCTCCCCAAAAAAAACAAAACCCTGTTGGCTGCCTGGGATTTTGGGGGACACCGATGTTGGGGCACCCCCCCCCCTCCAAAAACTGGGGACCCCCTCCCCAAAATTGGGGGCCCCCCCCCCCCGGGCGGAGAGAGGGGGCTGCTAATAGACATTTATACATATATATAAATAGGGGGGGCTCCGCCGGGGGGGGGCGTTTTTTTTGGGGGGACCCCCCGATTTGGGTGGGGGTGGGGACACCCTTTTTTTTTTTTTTTTGGGGGTACCTCTGCCAATTTCCAGAGCCCCCCCACCCCAGAAAAAAAGGGGAGGGGGACACACAGACCCTGCTGGGGTGATTTTTGGGGGGTCGCTAAAAAGGGGATCCCTCAATTTTGGGGGGGGGCTGTACCTAGGGCACCCCAAAAACATCAGGGGGGTCGCTGTGTCCTGGGGGGGTCCCCAAATGTCAGAAAATGGGGGGGTTCCCCCAAAGCTGTCCTTGTTTTTGAGGTGTTCCCATTTTTGGGGTGTCCCTACTCTTTGGGGGTGTCCCCATTTTTTTGGGTGTCCCATTTTTGTAGTGTCCCTCCTCTTTGGGGGTGTCATCATTTTTGGGGTGTCCCTACTCTTTTGGGTGTCCCATTTTTGGGGTGTCCCTACTCTTTGGGGGTGTCCCCATTTTTGGGGTGTCCCTACTCTTTGGGGGTGTCTCCATTTTTGGGGTGTCCCATTTTTGGGGGTGTCCCCATTTTTGGGGTGTCCCAGTTTTGGGGTGTCCCATTTTTGGGGTGTCTCCATTTTGGGGTGTCCCAATTTTTGGGGTGTCCCATTTTTGGGGGTGTCTCCATTTTTGGGGTGTCCCAATTTTGGGGTGTCCCTCCTCTTTAAGGGTTTCTCCATTTTTGGGGTGTCTCCATTTTTGGGGTGTCCCAATTTTTGGGGTGTCCCATTTTTGGGGGTGTCCCCATTTTTGGGGTGCCCTCCCACCCCCTCAGGCGATCCCCCTATTCCTGGGGGGGGGGCGAGGTTCTGTCCCACTCCCCCTCCTTTGGGCGTGCCCCCCAAATTTTGGCGACCCCCCCCCCCAAATTTTGGGGGACCTCCCCGAGTTTTGGGGACCCCCCTGATGTTTTTGGGGTTCCCTAGGGGGGTTCTCAAGTGTGTCCCCACTGCAGGAGCTTCGATCCTTATCCCACCCCCCCCCTCATTTTGAGGGGCTTTTGGAATAGTCCAAATTTTTGGGGGGTGGTCCCCCCCATATTTTGGGGTGCAATTTTTTTTTGGGGGGGTTCCCCCCATATTTTGGGGTGCAATTTTTTTTTTGGGGGGGGGATCCCCCCCATATTTTGGGGTGCCCCGTCCACATCGGTGTCACCACAGTGGGAGGTTCGGTCCTTGTCCCCTCTGCCATTCTGGGGGTGTCACCTCGTTTTTTTGGGGGGGATTTCCCCGATTTTGGGGGAGTCCTCAAATTTTGGGGGAGGTTCCCATCTTCTGGGGGGGATCCCCGAATTTTTGGGGGGGGATCCCCGAATTTTGGGGTGCCCCACTGGGGGGTGGGGGGGTCTCCCCCACATCGGTGTCCCTATGGTGACAGGTTCAGTCCTTGTCCCCCCCCCCACCATTTTGGGGATTTCACCCCATTTTTTGGGGGGGTCTCCCCATTTTTAGGAAGATCCCCCATATTTTGGGGGGGGTCCCTCATATTTTGGGGGTGTCCCCATATTTTTTGGGGTGGGGTCCCTCATATTTTGGGGTGCTCCCTCCACATTGGTGTCCCCATCCTGGCAGCTCCATCCCTATGGCAGGAGGTTCAGTCCTTACCCCGGGGGTGTCCCCTCTCCATCCCGGCGGTGTCACCCCAATTTTGGGGGGGGATCCCCACATTTTGGAGAGGGTCCCCATTTTTTGGGGGGGTGGGGGGGGTCGCCACATTTTGGGGTGCCAGCTGTCCCCATCCTGGCAGCTCCATCCCTGCGGCACGACGTTCAGTCCTTACCCCGGCGGTGTCACCCCGATTTTTTTTGGGGGGGAACCCCCGATTTCGAGGGGGTGTCACCCTGATTTTTTTGGGGGAACCCCCGATTTCGGGGGGGGGGGGTGTCACCCCGTGTTTTTGGGGGGGTTTTTGAAGGGTCTCCCATATTTTGGGGTGTCCCCCCACTGTGGGGGGTTCCAGGCGTCCCCGTCCCGGCAGCAGAAGGTTCAGTCCTTATCCCAGCATGTCCCCTCTCCATCCCGGGGGTGTCACCCCGATTTCTGGGGGATGATCCCCAATTTCGGTAGGGGGTGTCACTCCGTGTTTTTGGGGGGTGTCCCCGTTTTTGGAGGGTCTCCCATATTTTGGGGTGTCCCCCACTGTGGGGGTTCCAGGCGTCCCCGTCCCGGCAGCAGAAGGTTCAGTCCTTATCCCAGCATGTCCCCTCTCCATCCCAGGGGTGTCACCCCGATTTCTGGGGGATGATCCCCGATTTCTGGGGTGTCACCCCGATTTCTGGGGGGTGTCACCCCGATTTTTGGGGGTGTCACCCCGATTTTTTCGGGGGGGGCGATCCCCATTTTAGGGGGGTGTCCATCCAGGCGTCTGTCCCCATGCCGGCAGCTCCGTCCCGCGGCAGGACGCTCAGTCCTCGTCCCCCTCTCCGCGCCGGGGGTGTCACCCCGTATTTCTGGGGGGGGTGTCCCCGATGCCGGGGGGCGTCCCCCCCCGGATTTTTTTGGGGGGCGGGTTTCAGGCGCACTTGGCGCGCGCCTGGGCCAGCAGCTCGCTGAAGGAGTCGAAGAGGCGCTCGAGCCAGGGCTGGTTGCGCATGCAGCGCTGCACCACCTCCTCCTGGCCCAGGTCCTCGGCGCGGCCCTCGATGGCCGTCGTCTGCGGGGACACGCGGACACGCCAACGGTCAGCAGGGTGGACAGAGGGGTGGGAATGGTCAGTGGGATGGACAGAGGGGTGGGAATGGTCAGCGGGGTCAGCAGGGTGGCCATAGGGGCGGGAATGGTCAGTGGGATGGACAGAGGGGTGGGAATGGTCAGTGGGATGGACAGAGCAGTGGGAATGGTCAGTGGGACACGGAATGGTCAGTGGGGTGGCCAGA
Organism: Passerculus sandwichensis; assembly: GCA_031885435.1. Classification (NCBI taxonomy): domain Eukaryota; kingdom Metazoa; phylum Chordata; class Aves; order Passeriformes; family Passerellidae; genus Passerculus; species Passerculus sandwichensis. Next base: position 8,207,720 of record CM063156.1, on the reverse strand, counting down.
GGGGTAGGGGTGGTCAGTGGGGTGGCCAGAGGGGCGGGAAAGGTCAGCGGGGTGGGAATGGTCAGCGGGGTGGCCAGAGAGGTGAGAATGGTCAGCGGGGTGGGGAATGGTCAGTGGGACATGGAATGGGCAGTGGGGGTGGGGAGTGGTCAGCGGGGTGGCCAGAGGGGTGGGAATGGTCAGCGGGGTGGACAGAGGGGTGTTAATGGTCAGTGGGATGGACAGAGGGGTGGGAATGGTCAGTGGGATGGCCATGGGATGGGGAATGGTCAGCGGGGTGGGGAATGGTCAGTGGGGTGGGGAGTGGTCAGTGGGGCGGCCAGAGGGGCAGGAAAGGTCAGCGGGGTGGCCAGAGGGGTGGGAATGGTCAGCGGGGCGGGGAATGGTCAGTGGGGTTGGGAGTGGTCAGCGGGGTGGCCAGAGAGGTAGGGGTGGTCAGTGGGATGGACAGAGGGGTGGGAATGGTCAGTGGGATGGACAGAGGAGCAGGAATGGTCAGTGGGGTGGCCAGAGAGGTAGGGGTGGTCAGCGGGGTGGTCAGTGGGGTGGGAATGGTCAGCGGGGTGGCCAGAGCAGTGGGAATGGTCAGTGGGGCGGACAGAGGGGTGGAAATGGTCAGCGGGACACGGAATGGTCAGTGGGGTGGTCAGTGGGGTGGGAATGGTCAGCAGGGTGGCCAGAGAGGTAGGGGTGGTCAGTGGGATGGACAGAGGGGTGGGAATGGTCAGTGGGATGGACAGAGGGGCAGGAATGGTCAGTGGGGTGGCCAGAGAGGTAGGGGTGGTCAGCGGGGGTGGTCAGTGGGGTGGGAATGGTCCGTGGGACACGGAATGGTCAGTGGGACAGGGAATGGTCAACAAGGAATAGTCAGTGGGGTGGGGAATGGTCAGAGGGGTGGGGAATGGTCAGTGGGGTGGCCAGAGAGATAGGGGTGGTCAGTGGGGTGGCCAGAGGGGTGGGAATGGTCAGCGGGGAGGGGAATGGTCAGTGGGGTGGGAATGGTCAGCAGGGTGGCCACAGGGGTGGGGGAGTGGTCAGCGGGGTGGCCAGAGGGGTGGGAATGGTCAGTGGGGTGGCCACAGGGGTGGGGAGTGGTCAGCGGGACACGGAATGGTGAGCGGGGTGGCCAGAGCGGTGGGAATGGTCAGTGGGGTGGACAGAGGGGCGGGAATGGTCAGTGGGATGGACAGAGGGGCGGGAATGGTCAGCGGGGTGGCCAGAGGGGTGGGAATGGTCAGCGGGGTGGCCAGAGCAGTGGGAATGGTCAGTGGGGCGGACAGAGGGGTGGGAATGGTCAGCGGGACACGGAATGGTCAGTGGGGTGGTCAGTGGGGTGGGAATGGTCAGCAGGGTGGCCAGAGGGGTAGGGAATGCTCAGCGGGGGTGGCCAGAGGGGCGGGAATGGTCAGTGGGATGGACAGAGAGGTGGGGAGTGGTCAGTGGGGTGGCCAGAGAGATAGGGGTGGTCAGTGGGATGGACAGAGGGGTGGGAATGGTCAGTGGGACACAGAATGGTCAGTGGGACAGGGAATGGGCAGTGAGGAATGGTCAGTGGGGTGAGGAATGGTCAGTGGGGTGGGGAGCGGTCAGAGGGGTGGGGAATGGTCAGTGGGGAGTGGTCAGTGGGGTGGGCAATGGTCAGTGGGATGGGCAGAGGGGTGGGGAATGGTCAGTGGGGTGGACAGAGGGGTGGGGAATGGTCAGTGGGATGGGCAGAGGGGTGGGGAATGGTCAGTGGGGTGGACAGAGGGGTGGGGAATGGTCAGTGGGGTGGACAGAGGGGCGGGGAATGGGCAGTGGGGTGGCCAGAGCGGTGGGAATGGTCAGAGGGGTGGGAATGGTCAGCGGGGTGGGGGGGTGGTCAGCGGGGTGGCCAGAGAGGTAGGGGTGGTCAGCGGGGCGGCCACAGGGGCGGGAATGGTCAGCAGGGTGGGAACGGTCAGCGGGATGGCCAGAGGGGTGGGAATGGTCAGAGGGGTGGGGAATGGTCAGCAGGGTGGCCAGAGGGGTGGGAATGGTCAGCGGGGGTGGACAGAGGGGTGTTAATGGTCAGTGGGATGGACAGAGGGGTGGGAAGGGTCAGTGGGATGGACAGAGGGGCGGGAATGGTCAGTGGGGTGGGGAACGGTCAGCGGGGCGGCCAGAGGGGTGGGAAAGGTCAGCGGGATGGACAGAGGGGTGGGAAAGGTCAGCGGGATGGACAGAGGGGTGGGAATGGTCAGCGGGGTGGGGAGCGGTCAGCGGTGGTGGCCAGAGCGGTGGGAAGGGTCAGTGGGATGGACAGAGGGGCGGGAATGGTCAGCGGGGCGGGGAAATGGTCAGTGGGGTGGGAATGGTCAGTGGGGTGGGGAATGGTCAGTGGGGTGGGGAATGGTCAGTGGGGGTGGCCAGAGGGGTGGGAATGGTCAGCGGGGGTGGCCATGGGATGGGGAGTGGTCAGTGGGGTGGGAATGGTCAGTGGGACACGGAATGGTCAGTGGGATGGACAGAGGGGCGGGAATGGTCAGCGGGGCGGGGAAATGGTCAGGGGGTGGGGGGTGGTCAGTGGGGTGGGGAGTGGTTCAACAGGGTGGCCAGAGGAGTGGGGAATGGTCAGTGGGAGATGGGGAATGGTCAGTGGGGAGTGGTCAGTGGGACAGGCAGTGGTCAGTGGGTTGGTCAGTGGTCAGTGTGTTGGTCAGCACGAAGGGACACAGCAGTGATGCGGGAGAGCAGAGGACAGAGGGGGTGGCCCAGGTGTCCCCCAGGTGACACACACAGGTGACATCCCAGGTGCGCTCACCTCGTCCTTGCAGCACCGCAAGGTGTGGGGGACACAGGGGACATGGGAGGGACACAGGGGGACAGGGGGGTGGCCCAGGTGCCCCCCAGGTGACACACAGGTGACATCCCAGGTGTCCCAGGTGCGCTCACCTCGTCCTTGCAGCGCAGGAAGGTGTGAGGGACATGGGAGGGACACGGGGGTGATGCAGGGGGACAAAAGGATGGCCCAGGTGACAGGGGTGTGGCCCAGGTGACACACAGGTGACACACAGGTGTCCCCCAGGTGACACACAGGTGCGCTCACCTCGTCCTTGCAGCGCAGGAAGGTGTGAGGGACATGGGGGTGATGCAGGGGGACAGAAGGATGGCCCAGGTGACAGGGGGGTGGCCCAGGTGACACACAGGTGACACACAGGTGACACACAGGTGTCCCAGGTGCGCTCACCTCGTCCTTGCAGCGCAGGAAGGTGTGGGGGACACGGGGGTGATGCAGGGGGACAGAAGGATGGCCCAGGTGACAGGGGGGTGACCCAGATGACATCCCAGGTGACATCCCAGGTGTCCCCCAGGTGTCCCCCAGGTGCGCTCACCTCGTCCTTGCAGCGCAGGAAGGTGTGGTACTTGTAGTGGTGCAGCGAGTGGTACAGCGTGTACAGGAACGACTTCTCCACCTCCACCTTGAACTCCTGCGGGGACACCTGGGCATCAGGGACACACCTGGGGAGCCCCCGACACACCTGGGGAGCCCCTGACACACCTGGGGACCCCCCAAACCCCACCTGGGCATCAGGGACACACCTGGGGAGCCCCTGGGACCCCCCAAACCCCACCTGGGGCATCAGGGACACACCTGGGGAGCCCCTGACACACCTGGGACCCCCTGGGACCCCCTGACACACCTGGGGACCCCCCAAACCCCACCTGGGCTCAGGGACACACCTGGGGAGCCCCCGACACACCTGGGGACCCCCTGACACACCTGGGGAGCCCCTGACACACCTGGGGACCCCCTGGGACCCCCCAAACCTCACCTGGGCTCAGGGACTCACCTGGGGAGCCCCGGACACACCTGGGGACCCCTGACACACACCTGGGGACCCCCCAAACCACACCTGGGCTCAGGGACACCCCAGACACACCTGGGGGACCCCCCAAATCCACCTGGGGATATTCTGGGACCCCCGAGCCCACCTGAGGACCCCTCAAACCCCACCTGGGGATATCCTGGGACCCCCAGACACACCTGTGTCCCCCCAAACCCCACCTGGGGACCCCCAGATACACCTGGAGACCCCTCAAACCCCACCTGGGGATATCCTGGGACCCCTTGACACACCTGAGGGCAGCCAAACCCCACCTGGGACCCCACAGGACCCCCATGACCCTTTACCTGTGGCTTGCCCACGCTGCGCTTCACCTTGCTGAGCGTTTTGCGGTTGTAGGGGTCCCCCCAAACCCCACCTGTGCCCCCCAGGTGCCCCCAAACCCCACCTGTGCCCCCCAGGTACCGCCAAACCCCACCTGTGCCCCCAAACCTCACCTGGCAGCCCTCAGGTACCCCCAAACCCCACCTGTGCCCGTACCTGTGGTTTGCCCACGCTGCGATTCACCCTGCTGAGCGTTTTGCGGTTGTAGGGGGTCCCCCCAGACCCCACCTGTGCCCCCCCAAACCCCACCTGTGCCCCCCCAGGTACCCCCAGGTACCCCACCTGTGCCCCTCAAACCCCACCTGGGAGCCCTCAAACCCCACCTGTGCCCCCCCAGGTACCCCCAGGTACCCCACCTGTGACCCCCAGGTGCCCGTACCTGCGGCTTGCCCACGCTCCGTTTCACCTTGCTGAGCGTTTTGCGGTTGTAGGGGTCCCCCCAAACCCCACCTGTGACCCCCAGGTACCCCCAAACCCCACCTGTGATCCCCCAAACCCCACCTGTGCCCCCCCAGGTACCCCCAGGTACCCCACCTGTGACCCCCAGGTGCCCGTACCTGTGGCTTGCCCACGCTGCGCTTCACCTTGCTGAGCGTTTTTGCGGTTGTAGGGGTGCCCCCAAACCCCACCTGTGCCCCCCAGACCCCACCTGTGCCCCCCCAGGTACCCCCAAACCCCACCTGTGCCCCTCAGGTACCCCCAAACCCCACCTGTGCCCCCCAGGTACCCCCAAACCCCACCTGTGACCCCCAAACCCCACCTGGGAGCCCCCAAACCCCACCTGTGCCCCCCCAGGTACCCCCAAACCCCACCTGTGCCCGTACCTGCGGCTTGCCCACGCTCCGTTTCACCTTGCTGAGCGTTTTGCGGTTGTAGGGGTCCCCCCCAAACCCCACCTGTGCCCCCCAGGTACCCCCAAACCCCACCTGTGCCCGTACCTGTGGTTTGCCCACGCTGCGTTTCACCTTGCTGAGCGTTTTGCGGTTGTAGGGGTCCCCCAAACCCCACCTGTGCCCCCCCAAACCCCACCTGGGAGCCCCCAAACCCCACCTGTGCCCCCCAGGTACCCCCAGGTGCCCGTACCTGTGGCTTGCCCACGCTGCGTTTCACCTTGCTGAGCGTTTTGCGGTTGTAGGGGTCCCCCAAACCCCACCTGTGCCCCCCAGGTACCCCCAAACCCCACCTGTGCCCCCCCAGGTACCCCCAAACCCCACCTGTGCCCCCCAGGTACCCCCAAACCCCACCTGTGCCCCCAAACCCCACCTGTGCCCCCAAACCCCACCTGTGCCCCCCCAAACCCCACCTGTGCCCCCCAGGTGCCCGTACCTGCGGTTTGCCCACGCTGCGCTTCACCTTGCTGAGCGTTTTGCGGTTGTAGGGGTCCCCCCAAACCCCACCTGTGCCCCATAAACCCCACCTGGGAGCCCCCAAACCCCAAACCCCACCTGTGCCCCCAGGTACCCCCAAACCCCACCTGTGTCCCCCCAAACCCCACCTGTGAGCCCTCAAACCCCACCCGTGACCCCAAACCCCACCTGGGAGCCCTCAAACCCCACCTGTGTCCCCCCAAACCCCACCTGGGAGCCCTCAAACCTCACCTGTGACCACTCAGGTACCCCCAAACCCCACCTGTGACCCCCCAGACCCCACCTGTGACCCCCAGGTACCCCCAAACCCCACCTGTGCCCGTACCTGTGGCTTGCCCACGCTGCGCTTCACCTTGCTGAGCGTTTTGCGGTTGTAGGGGTCCCCCAAACCCCACCTGTGCCCCCCCAAACCCCACCTGGGAGCCCCCAAACCCCACCTGTGCCCCCCAGGTGCCCCCAGGTGCCCTTTACCTGTGGCTTGCCCATGCTGCGCTTCACCTTGCTGAGCGTTTTGCGGTTGTAGGGGTCCCCCCAAACCCCACCTGTGCCCCCCAGGTGCCCGTACCTGCGGCTTGCCCACGCTGCGTTTCACCTTGCTGAGCGTTTTGCGGTTGTAGGGGTCCCCCCAAACCCCACCTGTGCCCCCCAGGTGCCCCCAGACCCCACCTGTGCCCCCAGGTGCCCGTACCTGTGGCTTGCCCACGCTCCGTTTCACCTTGCTGAGCGTTTTGCGGTTGTAGGGGTCCCCGCCCGGGCGCAGCCGCACCAGGGACTCGCCGGGCTCGGCGTGCAGCTGCGGGAACGTGTGCAGCGCCTCCTGCCGGACAGGTGAGCACAGGTGAGGGCAGGTGGGCACAGGTGGGCACAGGGGAGGGCAGGTGGGCACAGGTGGGCACAGGGATACCACAGGTGGGCACAGGTGGGCACAGGGGAGCAAGGGGTCTCCACAGGTGAGCACAAGGACACCACAGGGACACCACAGGTGAGTACAGGTGAGTGCAGGTGGGCACAGGGACACCACAGGTGGGCACAGGTGAGTGCAGGTGGGCACAGGTGGGCACAAGTGGGCACAGGGACATCACAGGTGGGCACAGGGACACCACAGGGTCACCACAGGTGGGCACAGGTGGGCACCACAGGTGGGCACAGGGGAGTGCAGGGGAGCAAGGGATCACCACAGGTGAGCTCAGTGACACCACAGGGACACCACAGGTGAATGCAAGTGAGCTCAGGGACACCACAGGGACAGCTCAGGTGGACACAAGTGGGCACAGGGACATCACAGGTGGGCACAGGGACACCACAGGGACACCACAGGTGGGCACAGGTGGGGACAGGTGAGTGCAGGTGGGCACAGTGACACCACAGGTGGGGACAGGGACACCACAGGTGGGCACAGGTGGGCACAGGGACACCACAGGTGGGCACAGGTGGGCACAGGTGGGCACCACAGGTGGGCACAGGGACACCACAGGTGAGCACAGGTGGGCACAGTGACACCACAGGTGAGTGCAAGTGGGCACAGAGACACCACAGATGAGCACAAGGACACCACAGGTGAGTACAGGTGGGCACAGGTGGGCACCACAGTTGGGCGCAGGGGAGTGCAGGGGAGCAAGGGATCACCACAGGTGAGCACAAGGACACCACAGGGACACCACAGGTGAGTGCAGGGACACCACAGGGACAGCTCAGGTGAGGACAGGTGGGCACAGGTGGGCACAGTGACACCACAGGGACCTCACAGGGACACCACAGGTGAGCACAGGTGGCCACAGGTAAGCACAAGGACACCACAGGTGAGCACAGGTGGCCACAGGTGAGCACAGGTGGCCACAGGTGAGCACAGGGACACCACAGGGGAGCACAGGGACACCACAGGTGGGCACAGGTGAGCTCAGTGACACCACAGGGACACCACAGGTGAGTGCAGGTGAGTGCAGGGACACCACAGGGACAGCTCAGGGGAGCACAGGTGGGCACAGAGACACCACAGGTGGGCACAGGGACATCACAGGTAACATAGGGGTCACCACAGGTGGGCACAGGTGAGCACAGGGCCACCACAGGGTCACCACAGGTGGGGACAGGTGAGTGCAGGTGGGCACAGGGGAGCACAGGGACACCACAGGTGAGCACAGGGACACCACAGGGCCACCACAGGTGGGGACAGGTGAGTGCAGGTGGGCACAGAGACACCACAGGGACACCACAGGTGAGCACAGGTGAGCACAGGGACAGCATAGAGGTCACCGTGGGGTCCCCCATGTCACCTGAGCCCCACAGGTCACCCCCAGCCCCCCTCACCTGCAGGCTGGGGTTCAGCGTCACCCTCTTGAGCACCTTCTTCTTGTGGTCGTTGAGGATGCCGTCGATCTTGCGCATGGGGGGCAGGTACAGCTCATCTGGGGGGGGGGGGCACCAAGGGGGGGTCAGGGGGGTCCGGGGCAGATTCCGGGGGGGGGGGGGGGTCCATGGGGTGGGGGGGGGTCTCACCGTTGGTGTCCTCCAGGGCCTGGATCATGTCGGGGTCCAGGGCGGTGCTCACCAGCATCTCCACGTAGCTCCGGTACATCTCCTTCATGGCCCGCGTGTTCAGCACCCGCCCCGGCGGGGCCCGCTCTGCCGGGCACGGCCCCTTTAAGGGGAGGGGCGCGCGGACACGCCCACCCGCCCGAAAAAGGGGAAAACCCCACCCACAACTTGGAGATACGCCCCTTGTTCTAAAGGAGTGCTGGCCCTTTAAGGGGAGGGGTGGAGGGACACGCCCACCCACCAAAAAGGGATAAAAACTCCACCCACAAGTCGGAGACACACCCTGTTCTAAAGGAGCGCTGGCCCTTTAAGGGAAGACACGCCCACCTCCCAAAAACCCCGCCCACAAGTCAGAGACACGCCCCTGTTCTAAAGGAGCACTGGCCCTTTAAGGGAAGACACGCCCACCCCCCAAAAAGGGATAAAAACTCCACCCACAAGTCGGAGACACACCCCTGTTCTAAAGGAGCACTGGCCCTTTAAGGGGAGGGGTGAAGGGACACGCCCACCTCCCAAAAATGGAAAAACCCCGCCCACAAGTCAGGGACACACCCCTGTTCTAAAGGAGCATTGTCCCTTTAAGGGAAGACACGCCCACTTCCCAAAAAAGGTGAAAACCCCACCCACAAGTCAGAGACACACCCCTGTTATAAAGGCACTCTGGCCCTTTAAGGGGAGGGGCACACGGACACACCCACCCACCAAAAAGGGATAAAACCCCCACCCACAAGTCAGAGACACGCCCCTGTTCTAAAGGAGCGCTGGCCCTTTAAGGGAAGATACGCCCACTTCCCAAAAGAAGGGGAAAACCCCGCCCACAAGTCAGAGACACGCCCCTATTATAAAGGAGTGCTGGCCCTTTAAGGGGAGGGGCACACGGACACACCCACCCACCAAAAAGGGATAAAAACTCCACCCACAAGTCAGAGACACACCCCCGTTATAAAGGAGCGCTGGCCCTTTAAGGGAAGACACGCCCACTCCCCAAAAAAGGTGAAAACCCCACCCACAAGTCAGGGACACGCCCCTGTTCTAAAGGAGCACTGGCCCTTTAAGGGAAGACACGCCCACCTCCCAAAGAGGACGAAAGCCCCGCCCACAAGCTGCAGCCACACCCTCATTATAAAAGAGTGCGAGCCCTTTAAGGGAGAGGCACGCCCCTTTAGGGGGCCACGCCCCTTTAAGGGAGAGCCACGCCCCCTTGATTGAGAGTGATTGAAGCGAGCCACACCCCTTTAAGAGAAAACCACGCCCCTCTAGAGGAGCCACGCCCCTTTAAGGGAGAGCCACGCCCCTTTGATTGACAGCCGCCCCCATTGAACTGAGCCACGTCCCTTTAAGAGAAAACCACGCCCCTCTAGAGGAGCCACGCCCCTTTAAGGGAGCCACGCCTCAAATCCCGCATTTTCCCGCCAAATCTACATCCCCCCTCCCAACCCGTGTCCCCCTCCCCAATTCGGGGGTCCCAAACCGAGTCCCCCTCCCCAATTCTGTGTCCCCCTCCCCAATTTGGGGGTCCCAATTCCGTGTCCCCCTCCCCATTTCGGGGGTCCCACCCGTGTCCCCCTCCCCATTTTGGGGGTGTCCCCCTCCCCAATTTGGGGGTCCCAAACCCGTGTCCCCCTCCCCAATTCGGGGGTCCCAACCCGTGTCCCCCTCCCCATTTCGGGGTCCCCCATTGTCCCTCACCCTCCTCGCTCGGGGGGTCCCCTCCCCAATTCTGTGTCCCCCTCCCCAATTCGGGGGTCCCAATCCGTGTCCCCCTCCCCATTTTGGGGGTCCCCCACTGTCCCTCACCCTCCTCGCTCGGGGGGTCCCCTCCCCAGTTTGGGGGTCCCAAACCCGTGTCCCCCTCCCCATTTGGGGGTCCCCCATTGTCCCTCACCCTCCCCAATTTGGGGGTCCCAAACCCGTGTCCCCCTCCCCAATTTGGGGGTCCCAATTCCGTGTCCCCCTCCCCAATTTGGGGGTCCCAAACCCGTGTCCCTCTCCCCAATTTGGGGGTCCCAATTCCTGTCCTCCTCCCCAATTTGGGGTCCCCCATTGTCCCTCACCCTCCTCGCTGGGGGGGTCCTGTCCCCAATTCTGTGTCCCCCCTCCCCAACCCGTGTCCCCCTCCCCATTTTGGGGTCCCCCATTGTCCCTCACCCTCCCCAGTTTGGGACCCCCGAGTCCGTGTCCCCCTCCCCAATTCGGGGGTCCCACCCATGTCCCCCTCCCCATTTCGGGGTCCCCCTCCCCAACCCGTGTCCCCCTCCCCAATTTGGGTTCCCCATTGTCCTCACTGTCCTCACTCGGGGGGTCCCCTCCCAAATTTGGGGGTCTCAATCTGTGTCCCCCTCCCCAGTTTGGGGGTCCCAATCCATGTCCCCCTCCCCAATTTGGGGGTCCCCCTCCCCAACCCATGTCCCCCTCCCCATTTCGGGGTCCCCCTCCCCAGTTCGGGGTCCCCCCCATTGTCTCTCACCCTCCTCGCTCGGGGGGTCCTCTCCCCAATTCTGTGTCCCCCTCCCCAATTTGGGGGTCCCAACCCGTGTCCCCCTCCCCAATTTGGGGGTCCCAACCCGTGTCCCCCTCCCCAATTCTGTGTCCCCCTCCCCAATTTGGGGGTCCCAACCCGTGTCCCCCTCCCCAATTTGGGGTCCCCCTCCCCATTTTGGGGTCTCCCCCATTGTCCCTCACCCTCCTCGCTCGGGGGGTCCCCTCCCCAATCCGTGTCCCCCTCCCCAATTTGGGGGTGTCCCCCTCCCCAATTCGGGGGTCCCAACCCGTGTCCCCCTCCCCAATTTGGGGGTGTCCCCCTCCCCAATTTGGGGGTCCCAAACCCGTGTCCTCCTCCCCAATTTGGGGGTCCCAACCCGTGTCCCCCTCCCCAATTTGGGGTCCCCCATTGTCCCTCACCCTCCTCGCTCGGGGGGTCCCCTCCCCAATTCTGTGTCCCCCTCCCAAACCCGTGTCCCCCTCCCCAATTTGGGGGTCCCAATCCGTGTCCCCCTCCCCAATTCGGGGGTCCCACCCGTGTCCCCCTCCCCATTTTGGGGTCCCCCATTGTTCTCACCCTCCTCGCTGGGGGGGTCCCCGCTGGACTCCGACTCCGACGTCGTCGCCGCCTCCTTGAGCCACTTTTTCCTCTTTTTGGGGGGGGGCTCCGCCTTCACCTTGGGGGGCTTCGCTTTGGCCTTGGGGGGGCCGGGGGGGGCGCGGGGCGGGGGCGGGGCGGGCGCGGGGGGGGGAGGGGCGGCCTCGCCCCGGGGCTGTTTCTCGGATTTTTGGGGTTTCTCCGTTTTCGGGGTTTTTTCGGCTTTTTGGGGTTTCTCCGCCGGGTCGGCTCTGGGAGGGGGAGGGGCTCTGGGGGCGCTGGGCTTGGGGTGGGGCTGTCTCCTGTGGGGGGGGGAGGGGAATAAAGGGGGAGGGGTTAGAGGGGGTGCGGCCAGGTGTGCCCACAGGTGTGCCCACAGGTGTGCCCAGGTGTGCCCACAGATGGGCCCAGGTGTGCCCACAGGTGTGCCCAAAGCTGTGCCCAGGTGTGCCCAGGTGTGCCCAGGTGTGCCCAGATAATTCCAGGTGTGCCCCAGGTGTGCTCACAGGTGTGCCCAGGTGAGTCCAGCTGTGCCCAGGTGTGCCCAGAGGTGTGCCCAGGTGTGCCCAGAGATGGGCCCAGATAATTCCAGGTGTGCCCCAGGAGTGCCCAGGTGCGTTCCCAGGTGTGCCCACAGACGGGCCCAGATAATTCCAGGTGTGCCCCAGGTGTGCCCAGGTACCCACAGGTGTGCCCAGGTGTGCCCACAGACGGGCCCAGATAATTCCAGGTGTGCCCCAGGTGTGCCCAGGTACCCACAGGTGTGCCCAGGTGTGCCCAGAGATGTGCCCAGATAATTCCAGGTGTGCCCCAGGTGTGCCCCAGTATGCCCCAGGTGTGCCCAGGTGTGCCCAGATAATTCCAGGTGTGCCCCAGGTGAGTCCAGGTGTGCCCCAGGTGTGCCCAGGTACCCACAGGTGTGCCCAGATAATTCCAGGTGTGCCCCAGGAGTGCCCAGGTGAGTCCAGGTGTGTCCCTAGGTGTGCCCAGGTGTGTCCCCAGGTGTGTCCCCAGGTGTGTCCCCAGGTACCCACAGGTGTCCCCAGGTGTGCCCAGATAATTCCAGGTGTGCCCCACGTGTGCCCAGGTGCGTCCCCAGGTGTGCCCAGGTACCCACAGGTGTGCCCCAGGTGAGTCCAGGTGCGCCCAGATAATTCCAGGTGTGCCCAGGTACCCACAGGTGTGCCCAGGTGTGCCCAGATAATCCCAGGTGTGCCCCAGGTGCCCCCATATGCCCACAGCTGTGCCCAGGTACCCACAGGTATGCCCAGGTAATTCCAGGTGTGCCCCAGGTGTGCCCCAGTATGCCCCAGGTGTGCCCAGATAATTCCAGGTGTGCCCACAGGTGTGCCCAGGTACCCACAGGTGTGCCCAGGTGAGTCCAGCTGTGCCCAGGTGTGCCCAAAGCTGTGCCCAGGTGAGTCCAGCTGTGCCCAGGTGTGCCCAGGTGTATCTCAGTGCCCCCAGGTGTGCCCAGGTGTGCCAGGTGTGTGCCAGGTGTGCCCACCTGAGCGCCAGGGGGCGGTGCCAGGGTTTCCTGGAGCACACCCTCACCATCCCCATGGCACCAGGTGTGCCCCAGTGTCCCCAGGTGTGCCCAGGTCTCTCCAGGTAAGTCCAGGTGTGCCCAGGTGTGCCCCACGTGTGCCCAGGTGCGTCCCCAGGTGTGCCCAGGTGTGTGCCAGGTGTGCCCAGGTGCCCCCATGTGCCCACAGGTGTGCCCAGGTACCCACAGGTGTGCCCAGGTGTATCTCAGTGCCCACCTGAGCGCCAGCGGGCGGTGCCAGGGTTTCCTGGAGCACACCCTTACTATCCCCAGGTGTATCCCCATGCCCACAGGTGTGTGCCCAGGTGTGTGCCAGGTGTGCCCACCTGAGCGCCAGGGGGCGGTGCCAGGGTTTCCTGGAACACACCCTCACTATCCCCATGCCCCCAGGTGTGCCCAGGTGCCCCCAGGTGTGCCCAGGTGTGCCCAGGTGTGTGCCCAGGTGTGCCCAGGTGTATCTCAGTGTCCCCAGGTGTGCCAGGTGTGCCCAGGTGTGCCCACCTGAGCGCCAGCGGGCGGTGCCAGGGTTTCCTGGAGCACACCCTCACTATCCCCATGCCCCCAGGTGTGTGCCCAGGTGTATCCCAGTGCCCCCAGGTGTGCCCAGGTGTGTGCCAGGTGCCCCCAGGTGTACCCAGGTGTATCCCAGTGCCCCCAGGTGTGCCCAGGTGTGCCAGGTGTGCCCAGGTGTATCTCAGTGTCCCCAGGTGTGCCAGGTGTGCCCAGGTGTGCCCACCTGAGCGCCAGGGGGCGGTGCCAGGGTTTCCTGGAGCACACCCTCACTATACCCAGGTGTATCTCAGTGCCCCCAGGTGTGCCCAGGTGTGCCCAGGTGTATCCCAGTGTCCCCAGGTGTGTGCCAGGTGTATCCCAGTGCCCCCAGGTGGTGCCAGGTGTGCCCACAGATGTGCCTAGATAATTCCAGGTGTGCCCAGGTGTGCCCAGGTGTGCCCAGGTGTGTGCCCAGGTGTGCCAAGCTGTACCCAGGTGTGCCCACCTGAGCGCCAGGGGGCGGTGCCAGGGTTTCCTGGAGCACACCCTCACGTAATCCTTCTTGTTGACGTTCTCCAGGAACTTCACGTAGAGCCGCTGGTACCTGTGCTTGGCATCGCCGAAATAGCCCAGGTACTGAGGGGGCAAAAACGGGGGGTCAGGGGCACCCCCAAAATCCCAAAAAATTCCCCAAAAATTTACCCCAAAAATCCCCCAAAATGACACCAAAAATTACCCGAAAATCCAAAAAAAATTCACACCAAAATCTCCAAAATCCACCCCAAAACCACCCCAGGTACCCCCAGGTACTGCAGGGGAAGGGGCAAAAATGGGGGGTCAGGGGCACCCCAAAATAACCAAAAATCCCCCCCAAAATGACACCAAAAATCCCCAAAAATTACCCCAAAATCCCCAAAAAATTACCCCAAAATCCCCCCAAAATTACCCCAAAATCCCCCCAAAATTACCCCAAATCCCCCAAAAATTACCCCAAAATCCCCCTAAAATTACCCCAAAATCCATCCCAAAATCCAATCCAGGTACCCCCAGGTACTGCAGGGGAAGGGGCAAAAATGGGGGGTCAGGGGCACCCCAAAAAATTCCCCAAAAATCCCTCCAAAATTACCCCAAAAATTACCCGAAAATCCCCCAAAAATTCAGACCAAAATCCCCAAAATCCACCCCAAAATCACCCCAGGTACCCCCAGGTATTGCAGGGGAAGGGGCAAAAACGGGGGGTCAGGGGCACCCCAAAAATCCCAAAAAATTCCCCAAAAATCCCTCCAAAATTACTCCAAAAATTACCCGAAAATCCCAAAAAATTCACACCAAAATCCCCCAAAATCCACCCCAAAATCACCCCAGGTATCCCCAGGTTTGGTGCTTGGGGTCCCCGAAATAGCCCAGGTACTGCGGGGGCAGGGGGGCAAAAACGGGGGGTCAGGGGCACCCCAAAATCCCCTAAAATGCCCCCAAAAATTTACCCCAAAAATCCCCCCAAAATTACACCAAAATTAACCAAAAATACTCAAAAATCCACCCCAAAACCATCCCGGGTACCCCCAGGTACTGCAGGGGAAGGGGCAAAAACGGGGGGTCGGGGGCACCCCAAAATCCCAAAAAATTCCCCAAAAATCCCTCCAAGATTACCCCAAAAATTACCCGAAAATCCCCAAAAAATTCACACCAAAATTAACCAAAAATACCTCAAAAATCCACCCCAGGTACCCCCAGGTACTGTGAGGGGAGGGGCAAAAATGGGGGGTGAGGGGCACCCCAAAATCTCTGCACCCCAAAATACCCAAAAACCAAAAAAATCCCCCCAAAATTACCCAAAAATCCAAAAAAAATTCACACCAAAATCCCCCAAATCCACCCCAAAACCACCCCAGGTACCCCCAGGTACTGCGGGGGAAGGGGCAAAAACGGGGGGTCAGGGGCACCCCAAAAATCCCCTAAAATACCCCCAAAAATCCCTCCAAAATTACCCCGAAAATTACCCAAAAATCCCCCCAAAATCACACCAAAATTAACCAAAAATACATCAAAAATCCACCCCAAAACCACCCCGGGTACCCCCAGGTACTGCAGGGGAAGGGGCAAAAACGGGGGGTCAGGGGCACCCCAAAACCTCTGCACCCCAAAATACCCAAAACCCAAAAAAATCCCCCAAAAATTACCCAAAAATCCCCCAAAAATTCACACCAAAATCCCCAAAATCCACCCCAAAACCACCCCAGGTACCCCCAGGTACTGCAGGGGAAGGGGCAAAAACGGGGGGTCAGGGGCACCCCAAAAATCCCCAAAAATTCCCCAAAAATCCCTCCAAAATTCCCCAAAATCCCCAAAAAATCCCCCCCAAAAATCCCCAAAATATGACACCAAAATCCACCCCAAAATTACCCCAAAATTTTTTTAAAAAATTACCCCAAAATTACCCCAAAATAAACAAAAATACTCCAAAAATCCACCCCAAAATTCCCCCAGGGCCCCCGAAATCACCCCCAAAAACCCCAAAATCCCTCAGAGACCCCAAAATCAACCCCAAAATTCCCCCCAGAACCACCCCAGGGACCCCAAAATTCCCATTTTTGGGGCAGGATTCAACATTTTGGGGAAAAATCTCAGATTTTGGGGGTTTTTCGAAGGGGTCTCCCAGCTCCCTCAAGTTCAGGGGGGTACCCCCAGTTTTTGGGTTTTTTGGGGTTCCCCCCATTTTTAGGGCACCCCAAAAATTCAGAGAAAGCTCCCAAATCCCCCATTTTTAGGGAAATTTTGATGGTTTTTTAGGAGAAAAAAAATCAGATTTTAGTGCCACATCCCAGGTTTGGGGTGGGATTTTTCACCTCAGGGTTATCCCCAGAGATTTGGGGTTTTTTTTGGGGGTGTCCCCGATATTTTTGGGGGTGTCCCGGATATTTTTGGGGTATCCCCGATATTTTTGGGGTGTCCCCGATATTTTTGGGGTGTCCCCGATGTTTTTGGGGTGCACTCACGTTGCTGGTGGCGCAGAACTGGCGCTGCCCGTCCTTGATCTCCGGCGTGAATTTCTGCAGCAGCGCCTTCTGCACCCTCCAGATGGGCGGCGGCTCCCGGCCCGTCTGCAGCGCCAGCTGGGGGCGATTCGGGGGTCAGAACCCCAAAAAATCACCCCAAATTCACCCCAAATCCACCCCAAATTTACCCCAAATCCATCCAGACCCACTCAGGGTCACAGGAACCCCAAAATCCCCCAAAAATCCCCCAAATTCACTCCAAATTCACCTCAAATTCACCCCAAATTCACCCCAAATCCATCCCAAATTCATCCAGAGCCATTCAGGGTCACAGGAACCCCAAAATTCCCCCAAAATTCACCCCAATTTCGCCTCAAATTCACCCCAAATCCATCCCAAATCCATCCAGACACATTCAGGGTCACAGGAACCCTAAAAAGCCACAGAAAATCCCAAAAATTCACCCCAAAAGCGGCGGCTCCCGGCCCGTCTGCAGCGCCAGCTGGGGGCGATTCGGGGGGTCAGAACCCCAAAATTCCACCCCAAATTTACCCCAAATCCATCCCAAATCCATCCCAAATTCATCCAGACACATCCAGAGCCATTCAGGGTCATGAGAACACCAAAATCCCCCAAAAATTCCCCAAAAATTCACCCAAAATTCACCCCAAAATTTACCCCAAATCCATCCCAAATCACCCAGATTGAGTCAGATCCATCCAGGGTCACAGGAACCCCAAAATCCCCCAAAAAATTCACCCCAAAAGCGGCGGCTCCCGGCCCGTCTGCAGCGCCAGCTGGGGGCGATTCGGGGGGTCAGAACCCCCAAAAATTCACCCCAAATTCACTCCAAATTCACCCCAAATCCATCCCAAATTCTTCCAGAGCCATTCAGGGTCACAGGAACCCCAAAATCCCCCAAAAATCCCCCCAAAAATTCACCCCAAATCCATCCAGACCCATCCAGAGCAAATCAGGGTCATGAGAACACCAAAATTCCCCAAAAATTCCCCCAAAATTCACTCAAAATCCCCCCAAAATTTACCCCAAATCCATCCCAAATCACCCAGATTGAGTCAGATCCATCCAGGGTCACAGGAACCCCAAAATCCCCCAAAAAATTCACCCCAAAAGCGGCGGCTCCCGGCCCGTCTGCAGCGCCAGCTGGGGGCGATTCGGGGGGTCAGAACCCCAAAAATTCCACCCCAAATTCACCCCAAATCCATCCAGAGCCATTCAGGGTCACAGGAACCCCAAAATCCCCCCAAAATTCACCCCAAATTCACCCCAAATCCACCCCAAATTCATCCAGACCCATTCAGGGTCACAGGAACCCCAAAATCCCCCCAAAAATTCACCCCAAATTCACCCCAAATCCATCCTAAATTCATCCAGACCCATTCAGGGTCACAGGAACCCCAAAATCCCCCCAAAATCCCCCAAAAATTCACCCCAAATTTACCCCAAATCCATCCCAAATCACCCAGACCCACGCAGAGCCACCCAGAGTCATAGGAATGCCAAAAATCACCCAAAAATTCACCCCAAACCCACCCCAAATTTACCCCAAATCCATCCAGACCCATCCAGAGCCATCCAGAGTCATGGGAATGCCAAAAATCCCCCAAAAATTCACCCCAAATCCATCCCAAATCCATCCCAAATCCATCCAGACACATTCAGGGTCACAGGAACCCCAAAATCCCCCCAAAATCCCCCCAAAATCCCCCAAAAATCCTCCAAAAATTCACCCCAAATTTACCCCAAATTCACCCCAAATTTACCCCAAATCCATCCAGAGCCATCCAGAGCCATTCAGTCCCAGTTAAACACCAGTTCAATCCCACTAAATTACCAGTTAAATCCCAGTTAATCCCAGTTCAATCCCAGTTAAACACCAGTTCAATCCCAGTTAAACACCAGTTCAATCCCAGTTAAACACCAGCTCAATCCCAGTTAACCCCAGTTCAATTCCAGTTCATCACCAATTTAATCCCAGTTAGCCACCAGTTCAATCCCAGTTAATCCCAGTTCAATTCCAGTTAAACACCAGTTCAATCCCAGTTAAACATCAATTCAATCCCACTAAATCACCAGTTGAATCCCAGTTAAACACCAGTTCAATCCCAGTTCAACACCAGTTCAATCCCAGTTAATCCCAGTTCAATCCCAGTTAAACACCAGTTCAATCCCAGTTCAACACCAGTTCAATCCCAGTTAGTCACCAGTTCAATCCCAGTTAATCAACAGTTAAATCCCAGTCAAGCACCAGTTCAATCCCAGTTCAATCCCAGTTAGTCACCAGTTCAATCCCAGTTCATCACCAATTTAATCCCAGTTAGTCACCAGTTAAATCCCAGTCAAGCACCAGTTCAATCCTAGTTAATCCCAGTTCAATCCCAGTTCAGCACCAGTTCCTTCAGTGGAGCCTCTCCCAGTGCTCCCAGTTCCTTTCCCAGTGCCCTGTCCTGACTCCCAGTTTATCCCAGTCCCTCCCAGTTTATCCCAGTCCCTCCCAGTTCACTCCCAGTCCATCCCAGTGCTCTCCAAGTGTCTCCCAGTCTCTCCCAGTGCTCTCCACATCTCTCCCAGTTTATCCCAGTCCCTTTCTCAGTGCCATGTCCTCACTCCCAGTGGCCTCCAAGTCTCTCCCAGTCCCTCCCAGTTTATCCCAGTGTATTCCAGTCCGTCCCAGTTTATCCCAGTTCCATCCCAGTCCCTCCCAGTTTATCCCCGTCCACCCCAGTGTCCTCAAAGTCTCTCCCAGTGCCTCCCAGTGCTCTCCACATCTCTCCCAGTCCCATCCCAGTCCATTTCTCAGTGCCATCTCCTCACTCCCAGTGCCTCCCACTCCCCTCTCTTCACCTCCCAGTCCCTCCCAGTCTATCCCGGTGCCCTCCCAGTCCATCCCAGTCCATCCCAGTTTATCCCAGTCCCTCCCAGTGCCCTCCCAGTCCATCCCAGTCCCTCCCAGTCTATCCCAGTCCATCCCAGTGCCCTCCCAATCCATCCCAGTGCCCTCAAAGTCTGTCCCAGTTTATCCCAGTGCTCTCCACATCTCTCCCAGTCCATTTCTCAGTGCCACGTCCTCACTCCCAGTGCCTCCCACTCCCCTCTCTTCACCTCCCACTCCCTCCCAGTCCCATCCCAATCCCTCCCAGTTCATCCCAGTGTATTCCAGTTCACTCCCAGTCCCTCCCAGTTTATCCCAGTTCATCCCAGTCCCTCCCAGTGCCCTCAAAGTCTCTCCCAGTCCCATCCCAGTCCATTTCTCAGTGCCGCGTCCTCACTCCCAGTGCCTCCCGCTCCCCTCTCTTCACCTCCCAGTCCCTCCCAGTTTATCCCAGTTTGTCCCAGTCCCACCTTGAGCGCGGGGATGTCCTCCACGCGCACCAGGAACTCGTCCCTCTCCCTGAAGATGCCCTCCCCGCCGCTCTCCTCCTCGTCGCTGGTGTCCCCAGTGCTCCCAGTCCATCCCAGTCCCCTCCCAGTCCATCCCAGTCCCATCCCAGTCCATCCCAGTCCCTCCCAGTGCCACGTCCTGACTCCCAGTGCCTCCCAGTCCATCCCAGTGCCTCCCAGTGCTCTCCACATCTCTCCCAGTGCCTCCCAGTCCCATCCCAGTCCATTTCTCATTGCCAGATCCTCACTCCCAGTGCCTCCCACTCCCTTTGCTTTGCCTCCCAGTTTATCCCAGTCCCTCCCAGTCCCTCCCAGTCCGTCCCAGTCCCACCTTGAGCGCGGGGATGTCCTCCACGCGCACCACGAACTCGTCCCTCTCCCTGAAGATGCCCTCCCCGCCGCTCTGCTCCTCGTCGCTGGTGTCCCCAGTGCCTCCCAGTCCCTTCCAGTGCCATCCCAGTGCCCTCCCAGTCCCACATCCTGACTCCCAGTGCCTCCCAGTCCATCCCAGTGCCCTCAAAGTCTCTCCCAGTGCCTCCCAGTGCTCTCCACATCTCTCCCAGTCCATTTCTCATTGCCAGATCCTCACTCCCAGGGCCTCCCACTCCCCTCGCTTCGCCTCCCAGTCCCTCCCAGTTTATCCCATTTTGCCCCAGGTCACTCCCAGTCCACCCCAGTGTCCTCAAAGTCTCTCCCAGTGCCTCCCAGTGCTCTCCACATCTCTCCCAGTTTATCCGAGTCCATTTCTCATTGCCAGATCCTCACTCCCAGTGCCTCCCACTCCCCTCTCTTCACCTCCCAGTCCCTCCCACTTTATCCCAGTGTATCCCAGTACCCTCCCAGTTTATCCCAGTCTCTCCGAGTCCCATCCCAGTTTATTCCAGTTCACTCCCATTCCATCCCAGTCTCTCCCAGTGCCCTCAAAGTCCCTCCCAGTGCCTCCCAGTCCATTTCTCAGTGCCATCTCCTCACTCCCAGTGCCTCCCACTCCCCTTGCTTTGCCTCCCAGTTTATCCCAGTCCCTCCCACTTTATCCCAGTGTATTCCGGTGCCCTCCCAGTAAATCCCAGTCCATCCCAGTGCCCTCAAACGTCTGTCACAGTTTATCCCAGTGCTCTCCACATCTCTCCCAGTCCCTTTCTCAGTGCCATCTCCTCACTCCCAGTGCCCTCCAAGTCTCTCCCACTCCCTCCAACTCCCTCCCAGTCTATCCCGGTGCCCTCCCAGTCCCTCCCAGTTTATCCCAGTCCCTCCCAGTTTATCCCAGTCCGTCCCAGTCCCACCTTGAGCGCGGGGATGTCCTCCACGCGCACCACGAACTCGTCCCTCTCCCTGAAGATGCCCTCCCCGCCGCTCTGCTCCTCGTCGCTGCTGTCCCCAGTGCTCCCAGTCCCATCCCAGTGCCCTCCACTCCCCTCCCAGTTTATCCCAGTGCCCTCCCAGTCCCCTCCCAGTCCATCCCAGTTTATCCCAGTGTCCTCCCAGTCCATCCCAGTGCCCTCAAAGTCTGTCCCAGTTTATCCCAGTGCTCTCCACATCTCTCCCAGTCCATTTCTCATTGCCAGATCCTCACTCCCAGGGCCTCCCGCTCCCCTCTCTTCACCTCCCAGTCCCTCCCAGTCTATCCCAGTCCTATCCCACTCCCTCCCAGTCTATCCCGGTGCCCTCCCAGTCCCTCCCAGTCCCTCCCAGTTTATCCCAGTCCCATCCCAGTTTATCCCAGTCCCTCCCAGTTTATCCCAGTCCCTTTCTCAGTGCCATATCCTCAGTCCCAGTGCCCTCGAAGTCTCTCCCACTCCCTCCCAGTCCATCCCACTCCCTCCCAGTCTATCCCAGTGTATTCTGGTGCCCTCCCAGTTTATCCCAGTTTATCCCAGTCCCACCTTGAGCGCGGGGATGTCCTCCACGCGCACCACGAACTCGTCCCTCTCCCTGAAGATGCCCTCCCCGCCGCTCTCCTCCTCGTCGCTGGTGTCCCCAGTGCTCCCAGTGCCTCCCAGTCCATCCCAGTCCCATCCCAGTGCCCTCCCAGTCCCTCCCAGTGCCACGTCCTGACTCCCAGTCCATCCCAGTGCCCTCAAAGTCTCTCCCAGTTTATCCCAGTACTCTCCACATTTCTACCACTGCCTCCCAGTCCCATCCCAGTCCCTTTCTCAGTGCCACGTCCTCACTCCCAGTGCCTCCCACTCCCCTCGCTTTGCCTCCCAGTTTATCCCACTCCCTCCCAGTCCGTCCCAGTCTATCCCAGTGACCTCCCAGTCCCTCTGAGTCCCCTCCCAGTCCATCCCAGTACCCTCAAAGTCTGTCCCAGTTTATCCCAGTGCTCTCCACATCTCTCCCAGTCCATTTCTCAGTGCCACATCCTCACTCCCAGTGCCCTCCAAGTCCCTCCCACTTTATCCCAGTGTATCCCGGTGCCCTCCCAGTTCACTCCCAGTCCCTTCCAGTTCACTCCCAGTCCGTCCCAGTTTATCCCACTCCCTCCCAGTGCCCTCCCAGTGCCCTCAAAGTCCCTCCCAGTGCTCTCCACATCTCTCCCAGTGCCTCTCAGTCCCTTTCTCAGGGCCATCTCCTCACTCCCAGTGCCCTCCAAGTCTCTCCCACTCCCTCCCAGTCCCGCCCAGTTTATCCCAGTCTGTCCCAGTCCCACCTTGAGCGCGGGGATGTCCTCCACGCGCACCACAAACTCGTCCCTCTCCCTGAAGATGCCCTCCCCGCCGCTCTCCTCCTCGTCGCTGGTGTCCCCCAGTGCCTCCCAGTCCATCCCAGTCTATCCTGGTGCCATCCCAGTGCCCTCCCAGTCCCTCCCAGTGCCACGTCCTGACTCCCAGTCCATCCCAGTGCCCTCAAAGTCTCTCCCAGTTTATCCCAGTGCTCTCCACATCTCTCCCAGTGCCTCCCAGTCCCATCCCAGTCCATTTCTCAGCGCCGCGTCCTCACTCCCAGTGCCTCCCACTCCCCTCGCTTTGCCTCCCAGTCCCTCCCACTCCCTCCCAGTCCCTCCCAGTTTATCCCAGTGCCCTCCCAGTCCCTCCCAGTTCACTCGCAGTCCCTCCCAGTGCCCTCAAAGTCTCTCCCAGTCCCATCCCAGTCCCTTTCTCAGTGCCATCTCCTCACTCCCAGTGCCTCCCACTCCCCTCGCTTTGCTTCTCACTCCCTCCCAGTCCCTCCCACTCCCTCCCAGTTTATCCCAGTCCATCCCAGTTTATCTCAGTTTATTCCAGTTCACTCCCAGTCCCTCCCAGTCCATCCCAGTTTATTCCAGTTCACTCCCAGTCCATCCCAGTGCCTCCCAGTGCTCTCCACATCTCTCCCAGTGCCTCCCAGTCCCATCCCAGTCCATTTCTCATTGCCAGATCCTCACTCCCAGGGCCTCCCGCTCCCCTCTCTTCACCTCCCACTCCCTCCCAGTCTATCCCAGTTTATCCCAGTCCATCCCAGTCCCACCTTGAGCGCGGGGATGTCCTCCACGCGCACCACGAACTCGTCCCTCTCCCTGAAGATGCCCTCCCCGCCGCTCTCCTCCTCGTCGCTGGTGTCCCCCAGTTTACCCCAGTCTATCCCAGTCCCTCCCACTCCCTCCCAGTTTATCCCAGTCCATCCCAGTCCCATCCCAGTCCATCCCAGTCCCTCCCAGTTTATCCCAGTCCCTCCCAGTGCCCTCAAAGTCTCTCCCAGTGCCTCCCAGTGCTCTCCACATCTCTCCCAGTGCCTCTCAGTCCCTTTCTCAGGGCCATCTCCTCACTCCCAGTGCCCTCCAAGTCTCTCCCACTCCCTCCCAGTCCCTCCCAGTTTGTCCCAGTCCCACCTTGAGCGCGGGGATGTCCTCCACGCGCACCACGAACTCGTCCCTCTCCCTGAAGATGCCCTCCCCGCCGCTCTGCTCCTCGTCGCTGGTGTCCCCAGTGCTCCCAGTGCCTCCCAGTGCCCTCCACTCCCCTCCCAGTCCCATCCCAGTCCATCCCAGTGCCTCCCAGTTTATCCCCATCCACCCCAGTGTCCTCAAAGTCTCTCCCAGTGCCTCCCAGTGCTCTCCACATCTCTCACAGTTTATCCCAGTCCCTTTCTCAGTGCCATCTCCTCACTCCCAGTGCCTCCCACTCCCCTCTCTTCACCTCCCAGTCCCTCCCAGTCTATCCCAGTCCCTCCCAGTTCATCCCAGTTTATTCCAGTTCACTCCGAGTCCATCCCAGTTTATTCCAGTTCACTCCCAGTCCATCCCAGTTTATTCCAGTTCACTCCCAGTCCATCCCAGTGCCTCCCAGTGCTCTCCACATCTCTCCCAGTCCATTTCTCAGTGCCAGATCCTCACTCCCAGTGCCTCCCACTCCCCTCGCTTTGCTTCTCACTCCCTCCCAGTCTATCCCAGTCCCTCCCAGTTCACTCCCAGTCCCTCTGAGTCCCCTCCCAGTCCATCCCAGTGCCCTCAAAGTCTCTCCCAGTGCCTCCCAGTCCCTTTCTCAGTGCCACGTCCTCACTCCCAGGGCCTCCCGCTCCCCTCTCTTCACCTCATACTCCCTCCCAGTGCCCTCCCAGTTTATCCCAGTCCCTCCCAGTCCGTCCCAGTCCCACCTTGAGCGCGGGGATGTCCTCCACGCGCACCAGGAACTCGTCCCTCTCCCTGAAGATGCCCTCCCCGCCGCTCTCCTCCTCGTCGCTGCTGTCCCAGTGCTCCCAGTCCATCCCAGTCCCATCCCAGTCCCTCCCAGTCCCTCCCAGTGCCACGTCCTGACTCCCAGTGCCTCCCAGTCCATCCCAGTACCCTCAAAGTCTCTCCCAGTCCATCCCAGTGCTCTCCACATCTCTCCCAGTCCATTTCTCAGTGCCACGTCCTCACTCCCAGTGCCTCCCACTCCCCTCGCTTTGCCTCCCAGTCCCTCCCAGTCTATCCCAGTCCATCCCAGTTTATCCCAGTTTATTCCAGTTCACTCCCAGTTTATCCCAGTGCTCTCCACATCTCTCCCAGTCCCTTTCTCATTGCCAGATTCTCACTCCCAGGGCCTCCCACTCCCCTCGCTTTGCCTCCCAGTCCCTCCCACTCCCTCCCAGTCCCTCCCAGTTTATCCCAGTGTATTCCAGTTCACTCCCAGTCCCTCCCAGTTTATCCCAGTTCACTCCCAGTCCATCCCAGTGCCTCCCAGTGCTCTCCACATCTCTCCCAGTCCATTTCTCATTGCCAGATCCTCACTGCCAGTGCCTCCCACTCCCCTCGCTTTGCCTCCCACTCCCTCCCAGTCCCTCCCAGTCTATCCCAGTCCCTCCCAGTTCACTCCCAGTCCCTCTGAGTCCCCTCCCAGTCCATCCCAGTGCCCTCAAAAGTCAGTCCCAGTCCATCCCAGTGCTCTCCACATCTCTCCCAGTCCATTTCTCAGTGCCAGATCCTCACTCCCAGTGCCTCCCACTCCCCTCGCTTTGCCTCCCACTCCCTCCCAGTCCATCCCAGTCCTATCCCACTCCCTCCCAGTCTATCCCAGTCCCTCCCAGTTCATCCCAGTCCATCCCAGTGCCTCCATCCAGTATTCCAGTTCACTCCCAGTCCATCCCACTGCCTCCCAGTGCTCTCCACATCTCTCCCAGTCCATTTCTCAGTGCCATCTCCTCACTCCCAGTGCCTCCCATTGCCCTCTCTTCACCTCCCACTCCCTCCCAGTCCCATCCCAGTCCCTCCCAGTTTATCCCAGTGTATTCCAGTTCACTCCCAGTCCCTCCCAGTTTATCCCAGTCCCTCCCAATGCCCTCCCAGTGCCCTCAAAGTCTCTCCCAGTCCCATCCCAGTCCATTTCTCAGTGCCACGTCCTCACTCTCAGAGCCTCCCACTCCCCTCGCTTTGCTTCTCACACCCTCCCAGTCCCTTCCAGTCTATCCCAGTCCATCCCAGTTTATCCCAGTTTATTCCAGTTCACTCCCAGTCCCTCCCAGTCCATCCCAGTTTATTCCAGTTCACTCCCAGTCCATCCCAGTGCCTCCCAGTGCTCTCCACATCTCTCCCAGTGCCTCCCAGTCCCATCCCAGTCCATTTCTCATTGCCAGATCCTCACTCCCAGGGCCTCCCACTCCCCTTGCTTTGCCTCCCACTCCCTCCCAGTCCATCCCAGTCCCTCCCAGTTCATCCCAGTTTATCCCAGTCCCACCTTGAGCGCGGGGATGTCCTCCACGCGCACCACGAACTCGTCCCTCTCCCGGAAGATGCCCTCCCCGCCGCTCTCCTCCTCGTCGCTGCTGTCCCCAGTGCTCCCAGTCCATCCCAGTCCCATCCCAGTCCATCCCGGTGCCATCCCAGTCCATCCCAGTTTATCCCAGTGTCCTCCCAGTCCATCCCAGTGCCTCCCAGTGCTCTCCACATCTCTCCCAGTGCCTCCCAGTCTCATCCCAGTCCATTTCTCATTGCCAGATCCTCACTCCCAGAGCCTCCCACTCCCCTCTCTTCACCTCCCAGTCCCTCCCAGTCTATCCCAGTCCATCCCAGTCCCTCCCAGTCTCTCTGATTCCCCTCCCAGTCCATCCCAGTGCCCTCAAAGTCTCTCCCAGTGCCTCCCAGTGCCCTCAAAGTCTCTCCCAGTGCCTCCCAGTCCCTTTCTCAGTGCCAGATCCTCACTCCCAGTGCCCTCCAAATCCCTCCCACTTTATCCCAGTGTATCCCGGTGCCCTCCCAGTAAATCCCAGTCCCTCCCAGTTTATCCCAGTGTATTCTGGTGCCCTCCCAGTCCCTCCCAGTTTATCCCAGTCCCACCTTGAGCGCGGGGATGTCCTCCACGCGCACCACGAACTCGTCCCTCTCCCTGAAGATGCCCTCCCCGCCGCTCTCCTCCTCGTCGCTGGTGTCCCCAGTGCTCCCAGTCCATCCCAGTGCCCTCCACTCCCCTCCCAGTCCATCCCAGTCCATCCCGGTGCCATCCCAGTCCCTCCCAGTCCATCCCAGTTTATCCCAGTGTCCTCCCAGTCCATCCCAGGACCCTCAAAGTCTGTCCCAGTTTATCCCAGTGCTCTCCACATCTCTCCCAGTCCATTTCTCAGTGCCATCTCCTCACTCCCACTCCCTCCCACTCCCCTTGCTTTGCCTCCCACTCCCTCCCAGTCCCTCCCAGTCCCTCCCAGTTTATCCCAGTTTATCCCAGTCCCACCTTGAGCGCGGGGATGTCCTCCACGCGCACCACGAACTCGTCCCTCTCCCTGAAGATGCCCTCCCCGCCGCTCTCCTCCTCGTCGCTGCTGTCCCCAGTGCTCCCAGTCCATCCCAGTCTATCCTGGTGCCATCCCAGTGCCCTCCCAGTCCCTCCCAGTGCCACGTCCTGACTCCCAGTCCCATCCCAGTGCCCTCAAAGTCTCTCCCAGTTTATCCCAGTGCTCTCCACATTTCTACCACTGCCTCCCAGTCCCATCCCAGTCCCTTTCTCAGTGCCACGTCCTCACTCCCAGTGCCTCCCGCTCCCCTCTCTTCACCTCCCACTCCCTCCCAGTCTATCCCAGTCCATCCCAGTTCACTCCCAGTCTCTTTGATTCCCCTCCCAGTCTATCCCAGTGCCCTCAAAGTCTCTCCCAGTGCCTCCCAGTCCCTTTCTCAGTGCCACGTCCTCACTCCCAGTGCCTCCCATTGCCCTCGCTTTGCTTCTCACTCCCTCCCACTCCCTCCCACTCCCTCCCAGTCTATCCCAGTGCCCTCCCAGTCTATCCCAGTTTATCCCAGTCCCTCCCAGTCCCACCTTGAGCGCGGGGATGTCCTCCACGCGCACCACGAACTCGTCCCTCTCCCGGAAGATGCCCTCCCCGCCGCTCTCCTCCTCGTCGCTGGTGTCGCCGCAGACGGCGGCCGTGCCCTGCTTCTGCGCCAGGTGCAGGGGGCGCTCGGGGGGCTCGGGCGGCTCCGGGGACCCCCCGGGGGGGGGAGGGGACCCCGCGGGGGCGGGGGGGGGAGGGGGAGGGGTGGAGGGAGGGGGAGGGGGAGGGGGAGCGGGGGGGGGAGGGGCGGGCTCGGGCTGGGGGGGCTCCGGGGGGGCGGGGGGAGGGGAAGGGGGGGGGTCCTCGGGTGGGGGGGCGGCTGGAAAAGAGAGAAAAAATAAATAAATAAAGTTAGGAAGGTCCTGGAAGGGTCATGGGTACTCCTGGAAGGGTCCTGGAAGGTCCTGGAAGGGTCCTGGGTACTCCAGCAGGTCCTGGAAGGGTCCTAGAAGGGTCCAGGGAAGCCCTGGCAGGTCCTGGCAGGTCCCTATGTAACCCTGGAGGGTCCCTATGAACCAATGGAAGGTCTTGGAAGGGACTCATGAACCCCTGGAAGGTCCCTATGAAGCCTTGGCAGGTCCTGGAAGTTCACCATGAACCCCTGGCAGGTCCTGGCAGGTCCCTATGTCACCCGGGAAGGTCTCCATGAACCAATGGAAGGTCCTGGAAGGTCACCATGAACGCCTGGAAGGTCCTGGAAGGTCTCTGTGAACACCTGGAAGGTCCCCATGAACCCATGAAAGGTCCTGGCAGGTCCATATGTAACCCTGGCAGGTCCCCATGAACCCCTGGAAGATCTCTATGAACCCTGGAAGGTCCTGGAAGGTCTCTATGAACACCTGGAAGATCCTCATGATCCCATGAAAGGTCCTGGCAGGTCCATATGTAACCCTGGCAGGTCCCCATGAACCCCTGGAAGGTCCTGGCAGGTCCCTATGTAACCCTGGCAGGTCCCTATGAACCAATGGAAGGTCCTGGAAGATCACCATGAACCCCTGGAAGATCCTCATTATCCCATGGAAGGTCCTGGAAGGTCCCCATGAACCCCTGGCAGGTCCTGGCAGGTCCCTGTGTGGGTCCCCCAGGCGGGGGGAGGGGGAGCAGGGGGGGGAGGGGCGGGCTCGGGCTGGGGGGGCTCCGGGGGGGGCGGGGGGAGGGGAAGGGGGGGGGGTCCTCGGGCGGGGGCGCGGCTGGAAAAGAGAGAAAAAATAAATAAATAAAGTTAGGAAGGTCCTGGAAGAGTAATGGAGATCCATGACAGGCCGTGACAGGTCCTGGAAGGGTAATGGAGACTCCTGGAAGGTCCTGGAAGGGTCATGGGGACTCCTGGAAGGTCCTTGAAGGGTAATGGGGACTTCTGGAAGGTCCTGGAAGGGTCCTGGAAGGTCCTGGAGATCCATGACAGGTCCTGGAAGGGTAATGGGGACTCCTGGAAGGTCCTGGAAGGGTAATGGGGACTCCTGGAAGGTCCTGGAAGGGTCATGGAGATCCATGACAGGTCCTAGAAGGGTCATGGGGACTCCTGGAACGTCCTGGAAGGGTCCTGGGAAGCCCTGGAAGGGCCCCATGAACCCCTGGCAGGTCCTGGAAGGTCCCTATGAACACCTGGAAGGTCCTGGAAGGTCTCTATGAACCCCTGGATGCTCTCTACGGGTCCTGGAAGCTCCGTATGAACCCGTGGATGGCTCCTATGAAGCCCTGGAAGGTCCTGGAAGGTCCCTATGGACTCCTGGAAGGTCCTGGAAGGTTCCTATGAACCCCTGGATGCTCTCTATGGGTTCTGGCAGGTTCCTATGAACCCCTGGCAGGTCCTGACAGATGCATAGGAACTGCTGACAGGTCCTGGAAGGTCCCTATTAATGCATGGAAGGTCTCTATGGACCCCTGGATGCTCTCTATGGGTCCTGGAAGCTCCGTATGAACCCCTGGAAGGTCTCTATGAACGCCTGGAAGGTCCTGGAAGGTCCCTATGAAACCCTGGAAGGTCCTGGAAGGTCCCTATGAAACCCTGGAAGGTTCCTATGACCCTCTGGACGCTCTCTATGGGTCCTGGAAGCTCCATATGAGCTCCTGGAAGGTCCTGGAAGCTCCATATGAACCCCTGGCAGGTCCTGGCAGGTGCATATGAAGTCCTGGATGCTTCTGGAAGGTCCCTGTGATCCCCTGGAAGGTCTCTACCAGCCTCTAGAAGGTCCTGGAAGGTCTCTATGAACTCCTGGAAGGTCCTGGAAGGTCTCTACAAGCCCCTCGAAGGTCCTGGAAGGTCTCTATGGACCCCTGGAAGGTCCTGGAAGGTCCTGGAAGGTCCCTATGAACCCCTGGAAGGTCTCTACAAGCCCCTAGAAGGTTCTTATGACCCTCTGGATGGTTCTGGAAGGTTCTGACAGGTCCTGGCAGCTCTCACCTTGCGCCTCGTGCGCCTCCCTGCGCTCCGCCGGCTCGTCCAGCGCCGAGATGGCCGAGCTGATGCTCTGCCCCAGGTCCTGGCAGCTCCCTGTGAGCCCCTGGACACTGTCTATCACCCTCCCCCAGGTCCTGACAGCTCCATGTGAGCCCCTGGGAACCCCTGGAAGGTCTCTATGAACACCTGGAAGGTCTCTACAAGCCCCTGGAAGGTCCTGGAAGGTCCCTATGGACTCCTGGAAGGTCCTGGAAGGTCCCTATGGACCTCTGGAAGGTCCTGGAAGGTCCCTATGGACCCCTGGATGCTCTCTATGGATCCTGGAAGGTCCATATGAGCTCCTGGAAGGTCCTGGAAGGTCCCTATAAACACCTGGAAGGTCCTGGAAGGTCACTATGAATGCCTGGAAGGTCTCTATGAACCCCTGGAAGGTCCTGGAAGGTCTCTACAAGGTCCTGGAAGGTCCATATGAACCCCTGAATGGTCTCTACAAGCCCCTGGAAGGTCCTGGAAGGTCCCTATGAACCCCTGGAAGGTCTCTACCAGCCCCTGGAAGGTCCTGGAAGGTCTCTACAAGCCCCTGGAAGGTTCTTATGACCCTCTGGATGGTTCTGGAAGGTTCTGACAGGTCCTGGAAGCTCCCTATGAACCCCTGGCAGGTCCTGGCAGCTCGGTACCCCTCTCACCTTGCGCCTCGTGCGCCTCCCTGCGCTCCGCCGGCTCGTCCAGCGCCGAGATGGCCGAGCTGATGCTCTTCTGCAGGTCCTGGTTCTTGCTGACCGAGTCCTCCTCGTCGCTGGAGAAGGACGGCAGCGTCTCCAGGTTCCTCTTGAGCTCCTCGTCCAGGCGCTTGCAGGGCGAGGCGCAGCCGCCCATCACCAGCCCCTCGCCCCCTTCGGCCGCCTCCAGCGACCCCCCCAGGGCGGGGAAACTCTTGGGGGGCGCCTTGGAGGGGCTGGGGGGAGGTTGGGGGTGGGTTTGGGGTTGAGGGTGGGTTTGGGGGTGGGTTTGGGTCTGGGGGCGCTTGCCGGCCTTGAGGAAGTCCAGGAAGGAGGCCATGAAGCCCGACTTGACCTCGGGCTGCTTCTCCTCGGCCTCGCGCAGCCGCTGCTTCAGCCGGGCCTGGGGGGGGTCCTGGGGCTGGGGGGGGTGGGGGTGGGGGTGGGGGGGGTCGGGGAGGCCGGGGAATGGCGGGGGGGGAGGGGCGGCGGGGGGGGCGGAGGGGGGGGGCGGGGGGTGGGGCGGGGTCGGGTTTGGAGACGGCCAGTTTGATCTGTGGGGAGAGAAAGGGGATACTGGTTATACTGGGAGATACATTGATCAATCCCCGACCATCCCCAGAGACCCCCAGTTTGATCTGCGGGGAGAGAAAGGGGATACTGGTTATACTGGTTTGTACTGGGATAACCCCGGACCTAACCCTGATCTACCCCAGAGACCCCCAGTTTGATCTGTGGGGAGAGAAAGGGGGTACTGGTTATACTGGGAGATACATTGATGTAACTGTCAGTACCCCCAGTTTGATCTGTGGGGAGAGAAATGGGATACTGGTTATACTGGGAGACACATGGAGCCATCTATGACCCCTAACAGACCCCCCAGTTTGATCTGCGGGGAGAGAAAGGGGGGATACTGGTTATACTGGGAGACCTTGATACAGCCATCAACACCCCTGTGGACACCTCCAGTTTGATCTGCGGGGAGAGAAAGGGGGTACTGGTTATACTGGGAGATACATTGATCAATCCCCGACCATCCTCAGACACCCCCAGTTTGATCTGTGGGGAGAGAAATGGGATACTGGTTATACTGGGAGACACATGGAGCCATCTATGACCCCTAACAGACACCCCAGTTTGATCTGCGGGGAGAGAAAGGGGATACTGGTTATACTGGTTATACTGGGAGACACACTGATCAATCCCTGATCTACCCCAGAGACCCCCAGTTTGATCTTTGGAGAGAAATGGGGGTACTGGTTATACTGGGAGACACATTGATACAGGCGTGACCCCTAACAGACACCCCCAGTTTGATCTGTGGGGAGAGAAAGGGGAGATACTGGTTATACTGGTTTGTACTGGGAGACACATTGAGCCATCTATGACCCCTAACAGACCCCCCAGTTTGATCTGCGGGGAGAGAAAGGGGGTACTGGTTTGTACTGGTTATACTGGGAGACACATTGAGCCATCTATGACCCCTAACAGACCCCCCAGCTTGATCTGTGGGGAGAGAAAGGGGGTACTGGTTATACTGGTTTGTATTGGGAGACATTGATACAACCATCAGCACCCCTGTGGACACCCCCAGTTTGATCTGCGGGGAGAGAAAGGGGGGGTACTGGTTATACTGGTTTGTACTGGGAGACACATTGATACAGCCGTGACCCCTAACAGACCCCCCAGTTTGATCTGCGGGGAGAGAAAGGGGGGGTACTGGTTATACTGGTTTGTACTGGGAGACACATTGATACAGCCGTGACCCCTAACAGACCCCCCAGTTTGATCTGCGGGGAGAGAAAGGGGGGGTACTGGTTATACTGGTTTGTACTGGGAGATATATTGATCAATCCCTGACCATCCCCAGACACCCCCAGTTTGATCTGCGAGGAGAGAAAGGGGGGGTACTGGTTATACTGGTTTGTACTGGGATGCATTGATACAACTATCAGCACCCCCAGTTTGATCTGCGGGGAGAGAAAGGGGGTACTGGTTATACTGGGAGATACGTTGAGCTGTCTATGACCCCTAACAGACACCCCAGTTTGATCTGTGGGGAGAGAAAGGGGGGATACTGGTTATACTGGTTTGTACTGGGATAACCCCTGACCTAACCCTGATCCTCTCCAGACACCCCCAGTCTGATCTGCAGGGAGAAAAAGGGGGTATACTGGTTATACTGGGAGACACAGTGAGCCATCTATGACCCCTAACAGACACCCCAGTTTGATCTGTGGGGAGAGAAAAGGGGGGTACTGGTTATACTGGTTTGTACTGGGAGACATTGACCCATGTATGAACCCCCACGGACACCCCCAGTTTGATCTGTAGGGAGAGAAATGGGGGATACTGGTTTGTACTGGGAGATGCACTGAGCCATCCCTGACCATCCCCAGACACCCCGGTTTGATCGGGAGGGGTTACTGCTCATTCTAGAACCATCCGGGACACCCCAAACCCCCAATTTTGTGTCATTTTAGGACCCTCCGAGCACCCCAAACCCCCTTTTTTTTTTTCCGGTACCATTTTCACCCCATCCCTTGCGCCCCAACCCCTCACCTTGAGCGGCCGCAGCGGCTCCATCCCCTCTCCGTCCTCTCCTCCCTTCTTGCCCCGTCCCCGGCCCCTTCCCCGCGGCCTCTTGGCTCCCTCGGGGAAGCCGGGCGGCTCCAGGGGCCGGATCCTGGGCCTGCCCCGCGGCCGGGGCGGCCCTTCCCGCTTGGGCTTGGTGGGTTTGCGGCCGCGCTTCTTGGGCGCCGCGGCGTGCGCTCCTGGGTGCGGGCAGAAATCGATGTCGCCCATGGGCGTGAGCGGAGCGCGGCGGCAGCTGGAGATGAGGTCGGGCAGCAGGTCCGGGAGGCGCCGCGAGTTGAGGCGGATGTCGGCGGGCACGTCGGCCTTGTCCTCGTCGTCCTCGAACTCGTACTCCTGCGCGTAGGTCTTCTTAGGGGGCGGGAAGGGGTCCCGCTTGCGGAGCAGGTGGAAGGAGGAGGTTTTGAGCAGTTTTTTGGGTTTGGAGGAGCAGAATAAAGGCGTGCTCAGGGGCGGAGGAGGGGGTTTGGGACCGCCGTCGCCCGTGCTCTGGATCAAACCCAGCGGCTCCGCGTTCACCGTGGAGGGTAACTCGTGTTTGGGGGGCTCCAGCGCCAGCTGGGGGGGCTCCCCGGCGGCGCCTCCGTCCTGCGGGCAGAACGAGGGGTAGCTCTGCCCCATGTCGTACGGAGGGGGCGCCTTCATCCCCTCGGGCCGCGCCGCCGCCTCCAGCCCGGCCGCGCTGGCGCTGCCTTCCTCCTCCTCCTCCTCGCTGGCCTTGGGGAAATCCTCGGGCGGCGGCCCGAACATGTCCTCCATGCCGGGGAAGAAGCCGCGGTCCTCGTCCTGCAGCAGCGCGTCCGGGAAGCAGATGGACGTGAGGGGCACGAAACGCCCCTTGCCCCCGGCGGGGCTGCCCCCTTCCGAAAACTGATCCTTGGCCTCGGGGGGCACGGCCGGCACCCCCGCCTCGGGGTCCAGCAGGTGCCCGGCGGGTCCCTGGACCCCCGCGCTCTGCCCCAGGTGCGGCTCCAAGCCCAGCGGGGGCTCCAAGAAGTCCTGGATCTCCTGGGGAGGCGGCAACACCTCCATGGAGTCGGGGGGCAGCGGCGGCGGCGCCTGCGGGTCCAGGCCCTGCGAGCGCACCTGGTGCAGGTGGGCCTCGAGCAGCAGCTGCGGGGAGGGGGCTGCCGGAGGGGCCGGGGGCGCCGAGGGGGGCGCGGGGGGCGGCGGAGGCGGCGGCGGAGGGGGCGGCATGCGCTGCTGCTCCAGCAGGTGAACGTCCAGCGGCGCCCGGCCCTTGCCGGGCCGCGGGTGCAGCTGGCTCTGCGTGTGCGTCAGCACCGAGGGCAGCAGCGAGCCCCCCATGTCCGGCGAAGGGTCCAGCAGGAGGTTGTGGGGCTCCAGCGGGGGCCCCTCGCCCACCAGCCGCCCGTGCTCGGGGGTTTTGGGCAGGTACGAGTGCGGCGGCGGCGGCTGGCCCAGCTCCTTGCCGCCGGCCAGGTGCTCGGGTGGTTTCTTCAGCTCGTACGTGTCCATGGCGGGCGGCGCTTGGTGCCCGTAGTGCACCACCGACGTGGCCGCCACCTCGCCGCCGCCTCCTCCTGCTCCTCCGCTGGCCGCCCGGAATTCCTTGCCCCTCTCCGGCTTCTTCTTCTCCTTGAGCAGCGCCAGCTCCAGCGGCGCCTCCAGGTTGGAGTTGGGCCGGATGACGCTCTGCAGCTGGTACCGCTCCTCCTTGCCCAGCGCGCCGCCGTAGCCCCCCAAGGCTTTGGGGCGCTCCTCGCAGCCCCCCAGCCCCTCTCGGGGCGGGCTGGGCGCCTGCAGCAGGTGCTGGATCAGGAAATCCTCGTCCTCGCTGCGCTCCGCCGCCAGCAGCTCCGCCTCGCCCTTGGCCCCCTTGCCGAAACTGGGGGGCGCCCCCGGCGGCGCTGGCGGCTGCGGCCTGTCGAGCCCCCCGCCCGGCGCCGCGCCGTAGCCCTGAGGGGCCATGAAGGACGGCGACAGCACGGAGCCCAGGTACTTCTGCGACTGCCCCGGCGAGGCCCCGCTCTGCGGCCGCGCCGCCGGCGGCGACTGCAGCGGGCGGATGATGGGCGACGGGCTGGAGCCGCCCAGGCCGGCGTAGGGCAGCGGCGGCGGCCCGGGCATGGCGGGCGAGTGCCCGGTGGCGCTGTAGCTCAGCGAAGGGCTGGCCGTGGGCAGGCCCTGCGAGGGGGCGGGCGGCCCGTAGCCCCCCGGCTGCGCCCCCTCGGGCTGCACGCCGTAGGGCAGCGCCTGCAGCTGCTCGGGCGAGTAGGTGCCCGCGGCGCTGACGCACGGCTGCAGCCCGCCTTGCTGCCCGCCCTGCCCCGCGGCCTGGTAGCCGCCTCCTTTGCCCGCCATGTCCGCGGCCTGGCCCGCGCCGAACCCTCCTGAGGGCTGCGCCGTCCCTGCCAGGCTCTGGGGCGCGCCGGGGCCGCTGTAGCCGGGCGCCGCCCCCATGGCCAGCAGGCTCTGCGGC
Source organism: Passerculus sandwichensis (assembly GCA_031885435.1). NCBI lineage: Eukaryota > Metazoa > Chordata > Aves > Passeriformes > Passerellidae > Passerculus > Passerculus sandwichensis. The sequence goes on along the minus strand of CM063156.1, from coordinate 8,172,239 downwards.
GGCTGGCCCGGCGAGTAGGCCGGAGACTGGCTGGCGATCACCGAGCTGGGCTTGGGCGTGCTGGGCGTGTAGCTGCTCTGGCACTTGGGCGTGTTGGTGGAGCGCGGCGTCGGCTGCCGCGACGCCGAGTAACTCTTGGATTTACCGCCGTTGCCGCCGGCCGCGCCGCCGTTGCCCGCGGCGTTGGCGCCGCTGGAGTAGCCCGGCGACTGGATGATGGGCCGGTAGCCCGGCTCGGGGCGCGGCGCCGCCGGCGCGGCTTTGGGCGGCTGCTGCTGCTGCTGCTGCGAGCCCTCGGAGCTGGCCGGCGACTGCTCGCCCAGCGGGCTGCAGGACAGCGGGGCGCGGTGCGCCGGCACCTGCTGGTACGAGCCGCCGCAGCTCAGGTAGTGCTGCAGCCCCGGCGCCGGCGGCAGCTGCGGCTGGGCCGCGCCGGGCCGCTGGTAGTGCTTGATGACGCTGTCCTGCCGCGATATGGCGCGGTCGCCGCCGCCCGCCGCGTTGGCGCCGCCGAACACCGGCGCGTTGTAGAGCTGAGGCGGCTGCTCGGCCGCCGCCAGCAGGTTGAACTGCGACGAGCCGGGAGCCGGCCGGTACGGCGGCGTCTGCGCCGGCAGCGCCGAGCCCAGCACGGCCGAGCCCAGGCGGTCGAAGCCCAGCGAGGAGGGCACGGCGGGCTGCGCCGGCTTGATGTGCAGCAGGGGATCGTGCGGCGACAGCAGCCCGTTGGAGCCGGGGCTGAAGGCGGCCTCGGGCAGGCTCAGCGGGGACCCCACCGGGAAGCTGCGGCCGCCGAAGGACGCCGGGTGCTGGTAGGGACCCAGCGCCGACGAGGACGGGAAGGTGCCCGAGCCGGGCAGGGCGCCCGAGATGAAGAGTTCGGCCGGAGCTGGAGTGTGCATGGCTGGGGAGGGGGAGAGGAACGGGGTTAGAGAGGGGGGAAAGGGGCAGGGGGGATCCTGGGATATGGGGGGGACCCCGTTTGGGGAGGGGGTGACACCCGCGGGGGGAGTGGGGACACAATTTGGGGAAGGGGGAGATCCCATTTGGGGAGGGGGGGATACCCCCAGAGGGAGTGAGGGCACCCTGGGACATGCGGGGACCCCATTTGGGGAGGGGGTGACCCCATTTGGGGAGGGGGGGACCCCATTTGGGGAGGGGGAGGCACCCTGGGACACGTGGGGACACCATCTGGGGAGGGGGTGACAGCCCCATGGGGAATGGGGATACCCTGGGACACGTGGGGACCCCATTTGGGGAGGGGGAGACACCCTGAGACATGTGGGGACCCCATTTGGGGAGGGGGGGACTCCATTTGGGAGAGTGGGGGGCACCCAGGTACACGTGGGGACCCCATTTGGGGAGGGGGAGGCACCCTGGGACACGTGGGGACACCATTTGGGGAGGGGGTGACAGCCCCATGGGGAATGGGGATACCCTGGGACATGTGGGGACACCATTTGGGGAGGGGGAGGCACCCTGGGACATGTGGGGACACCATTTGGGGAGGGGGGGACCCCATTTGGGAGGGTGGGAGGCACCCCGGAATACGTGGGGACACCATTTGGGGAGGGGGTGACACCCTGGGACAGGTGGGGACCCCATATGGGGAAGGGGGGGGACCCCATTTGGGAGGGTGGGGGGCACCCCGGAATACATGGGGACACCATTTGGGGAGGGGGGAGACACCCTGGGACAGGTGGGGACCCCATTTGGGGAGGGGGTGACAGCCCCACGGGGAGTGGGGACACAATTTGGGGAGGGGGGGACCCCATTTGGGAGAGTGGGGGGCACCCAGGTACACGTGGGGACCCCATTTGGGGAGGGGGAGACACCCTGGGACACCATTTGGGGAGGGGGTGACAGCCCCATGGGTAATGGGGATACCCTGGGACATGTGGGGACACCATTTGGGGAGGGGGAGACACCCTGGGACAGGTGGGGACACCATGAGGGGCAAACGGGGACACCCCTGGGGTAAACAGGGACCCCGACCCAAAAAAGAGACCCCAAGTCCCCCAGACCCCCCGGTCTGCCAGGAGGGGGTGCAGAACTGGGACCCCCACCCCAAACGAAGCCCCCCGACCCACCAGTCTGCCAGGAGGGCGTGCAGAACTGGGACCCCCCCCAATAAACCCCCCAAACGAAGCCCCCAGACCCACCGGTCTCCCAGGAGAGGATGCAGAACTGGGACCCCCCCCAATAAACCCCCCAAACGAAGCCCCCAGACCCACCGGTCTGCCAGGAGGGCGTGCGGAACTGGGAGAGCAGGGACGAGGCCGAGGGTCCGGGCTGGGGTCCCCGCGACTCCAGCGCTGAGATCAGGTTCATGACGGAGGCGTCGGGGGCGGCGCCCCCCGCGTGGTGCAGCCCCGTCTCAAAGAGCCCCGAGAGACCTGGGGGGGACACGGGGACACCTTGGGGACATGGGGACAGCTTGGGGACACCCTGGGGACAGCTTGGGGACACCCTGAGATAGAGCCCTGACAGCCCTAGGGACATGGGGACACTGTGGGGACACCTTGGGGACACTGTGGGGACACCCTGGGACACCTGGGGACATGGGGACAGCTTGGGGACACCCTGGGGACAGCTTGGGGACACTGTGGGGACACCCTGGGGACACCCTGCGTGGTGCAGCCCCGTCTCAAAGAGCCCCGAGAGACCTGGGGGGGACACGGGGACACCTTGGGGACACCCTGGGACACCATGGGGACACCCTGGGGACACTGTGGGGACACCCTGGGACACCTGGGGACATGGGGACAGCTTGGGGACACCCTGGGGACAGCCTGGGGACACTGTGGGGACACCCTGGGGACACCTTGGGGACACCCCGCGTGGTGCAGCCCCGTCTCAAAGAGCCCCGAGAGACCTGGGGGGGACACGGGGACACCTTGGGGACACCCTGGGACACTGTGGGGACACCCTGGGGACACCCCACGTGGTGCAGCCCCGTCTCAAAGAGCCCCGAGAGACCTGGGGGGGGACACGGGGACACTGTGGGGACACTGTGGGGACACCCTGGGGACACCCTGGGATAGAGCCCGAGACACCTGGGGACATGGGGACACTGTGGGGACAGCTTGGGGACATGGGGACACTGTGGGGACACCCTGGGGACACTGTGGGGACACCCTGGGGACACCTGGGGACATGGGGACAGCTTGGGGACACTGTGGGGACACCCTGGGATAGAGCCCGAGACACCTGGGGACATGGGGACAGCTCGGGGACACCTTGGGGACACCCTGGGATAGAGCCCTGACAGCCTTGGGGACATGGGGACACCTTGGGACAGCTTGGGATAGAGCCCTGACAGCCCTGGGGACACCATGGGGACACCGTGGGGACACCTTGGGGACACCCCGCGTGGTGCAGCCCCGTCTCGAAGAGCCGCGACAGACCTGGGGACACCATGGGGACACCATGGGGACAGCTCGGGGACACCTCGGGGTAGAGCCCTGGCAGCCCGGGGGACAGCTTGGGGACACTGTGGGGACAACTTGGGGACATTTGGGGTGACCCCGCGTAGTGCAGCCCCGTCTCAAAGAGCCCCGACAGACCTGGGGGGGACATGGGGACAGCTTGGGGACACCCTGGGATAGAGCCCAAGACACTTGGGGACAGCTTGGGGACGGTTTGGGGTGACCTTGAGTGGTGCAGCCCCGTTTCAAAGAGCCCCGACAGACCTGGGGACATGGGGACACCTTGGGGACATCTTGGGGACACCCTGGGATAGAGCCCTGACAGCCTTGGGGACATGGGGACAGCTTGGGACACTGTGGGGACACCTTGGGGACACCCCGCGTGGTGCAGCCCCGTCTCAAAGAGCCCCGAGAGACCTGGGGGGGGACACGGGGACACCTTGGGGACATGGGGACAGCTTGGGAACACCCTGGGGACAGCTTGGGGACATGGGGACAGCTTGGGGACACCCTGGGGACAGCTTGGGGACACTGTGGGGACACCCTGGGCACACCCCGCGTGGTGCAGCCCTGTCTCAAAGAGCCCCGAGAGACCTGGGGGGGACACGGGGACACCTTGGGGACACCCTGGGACACTGTGGGGACACCCTGGGGACACTGTGGGGACACCTTGGGGACACTGTGGGGACACCCTGGGATAGAGCCCGAGACACCTGGGGACATGGGGACAGCTCGGGGACACCTTGGGGACACCCTGGGATAGAGCCCTGACAGCCTTGGGGACATGGAGACAGCTTGGGGACAGCTCGGGGACAGCTCAGGGACAGCTTGGGGACACCTTGGGGTGACCCTGCGTGGTGCAGCCCCATCTCAAAGAGCCCTGACAGACCTGGGGACATGGGGACACCTTGGGACACCTTGGGACAGCTTGGGATAGAGCCCTGACAGCCCTGGGGACACCATGGGGACACTGTGGGGACACCCTGGGGACACCCCGCGTGGTGCAGCCCCGTCTCAAAGAGCCCCGAGAGACCTGGGGGGGACACGGGGACACCTTGGGGACATGGGGACACCTTGGGGACACCCCGCGTGGTGCAGCCCCGTCTCGAAGAGCCACGACAGACCTGGGGACACCATGGGGACAGCTTGGGGACAGCTTGGGGACACCTCGGGGTAGAGCCTTGACAGCCCTGGGGACAGCTTGGGGACATTTGGGGTGACACTGCATAGTGCAGCCCCATCTCAAAGAGCCCAAACAGACCTGGGGACACCATGGGGACAGCTTGGGGACAGCTTGGAGACACTGTGGGGACACCCTGGGGTAGAGCCCTGACAGCCCTGGGGACACTGTGGGGACACCTCGGAGACAGTTTGGGGTGACCCTGCGTGGTGCAGCTCCATCTCAAAGAATCCTGACAGCCCTGGGGACATGGGGACAGCTTGGGGACACCTTGGGGACACCTCAGGGATGTGGGGACACCATGGCTGTGACCCCTCAAGGACAGGGAGGGAACTGAGGGGACAGTTTGAGGTGACCCTGAGTGGAGCAGCCCTAGGGACACCTTGAGGACACCTTTGGGACATCTTGGGGATGTGGGGACGCCACGGCTGTGACGTTTACAGGGTCAGGGTGACATGGGGACGTGGCAGCCTAAGGTGGCAGTGACACGGGGTTGAGGTGACAAACGTGGAGGTTTTGGGGTGAGCGGATGGAAACTGTGTGAGAAAAACAGGGGGAAAGGAAGAAAAAATGGCGGAAAACGTGAGGGGGAAAATGGCGGGAAATGTGAGGGGGAGAAAAAGGCGGGAAACGTGAGGGGGAAGAAAAGAGCGGGAAACGTGAGGGGAGAAAAGGAGGAAAACATGAGTAAAAAAGACAGGAAATGCGAGGGGAAAAGTGAGAAATGCGAGGGAGGAAAGGGAGGGAAATGTGAGGGGGAAAATGGGGGGAAACTTGAGGGGAAAAGGCAGGAATTGTGAGAGGAAAAAGGGCAGAAAATGCGAGGGGGAAAGTGAGAAATATGAGAGGGCAAAAGGGCGGGAAACATAAGCGGGAAAAGGGCAGAAAATATGAGGGAGAAAAGGGAAATGTGAGGGGAAAATGGGGGGAAATGTGAGGGAAAAAGGTAGGAATTGTGAGAGGAAAAAGGGCAGAAAATGTGACGGGGAAAGTGAGAAATGTGAGGGGGAAAAGGGTGGGAAACATGAGCGGGAAAAGGGCAGAAAATATGAGGGAGAAAAGGGAAATGTGAGGGGAAAATGGGGGGAAATGTGAGGGAAAAAGGTAGGAATTGTGAGAGGAAAAAGGTCAGAAAATGTGAGGGGGAAAGTGAGAAATGTGAGGGGGGAAAAGGGCGGGAAACGTGAGGGGAGAAAAGAGCGGGAAATGTGAAGAGAAAAAGGGAAAACGTCAGGAGGCAAAAGAGTGGGAAACATGAGGGGAGAAAAGAGCGGGAAACGTGAGGGGAGAAAAGGCAGCAAATGGAAGGCAAAAAGGACAGTAAAACCGAGTGAAAAGGACAGGAAATGAGAGGAAGAAAAGGTATGAAACAAGGGGAGAAAAGGGTGGGAAATGTGAGGGGGAAATGGGGGGAAACGTGAGGTGGGAACAGGTGGGAAATGTGAGGGGAATAAAGGGAAACATAAGGAAGAAAAGGTGGGAAATGAGACAGCAAAAAAATACAAAATGTAAAGGGAAAAATTGGTGGGAAATGTTGGCGAAAAAAGGTGAGAAACGTGAGAAAAAAAAAAGGTGTAAAACTTGATGGGACAAAATGGCCCAGGAAAGGAGATAGCCAGAAACCTGAGGGTATAAAAGGTGGGAAATGTGAGGGGGAAAAAGCAGGAAATGATTGGAAAAAATCAGGAAATGTGAGGGAGGAAAAAAGGGTACATGGGAAAAATTGGTGGGAAATGCGAGGGAAGAAAATGTGGGAAATGTGAGGGGAAAAAGAGCAGGAAACATGATGGGGGAAAAGAGCAGAAATGTGTGGTAAAAAATGGGAAACAAGGGAAAAAAGAGCGGGAAATGTGAGGGGAAAAAATGTGAGAAACGTGAGAAACACGAGGGGCAAAGAATAGGAAATATGAAGGGAAACTGGGTGGGAAATGAAACAACAAAGTGGCAGAAAACATAATAAGAAAAATTAATGGGAAATATTAGAGGATAAAAGATGAGAAATGTGAGAAAAAGAAAGGTGTAAAACTTGAGGGATAAAATGGCAGCAAATGTGAGAAAGGAAATTGATGGAAATGTGAAGGGGAAAAGGGGCATGAGGGAAGAATTGGTGGGAAATGTGAGGGGAAAAATGTGGGAAATGTGAGGGAAAAAATGTGGGAAATGTGAGGGGGAAAAGAGCAGGAAATGTGAGGGGGAAAAAGGGTGAAGATGTGAGGGGTCAAGACAGCAAAATCATGAGAAGAAAATATGAGAAATGTAGTGGCAAACACGAGGAGAAAAAGGGAGGGAAATGGGGAAAAGTGAGAAATGTGAGGGGGAAAAAGGACAGGAAACATTGGGAAATGTGAGGGAAAATCGGTGAAAAATGTGGGGGGAGAAAAGGGCGGGAAACGTGAGGGGAGAAAAGAGTGGAGACATGAAGGGACAAGATAGGAAAAACATGAGGGGAAAATGGGGAAAAGCGCTGGAAATTTGAGGGGAAAAAGGGCAGGAAAAATTGGGAAATGTGAGGGAAAATTGGTGGGAAATGTGAGGGGAAAAAAAGTGGGAACCGTGAGGGAAAACAGTGGGAAACGTGAGGGGAGAAAAGAGTATAGACATGAAGGGTCAAGATAGGAAAAACATGAAGGGAAAATGGTGGGTAAGATGTGGGGGAAAAGTGAGAAATGTGAGTGGTAAACATGAGGGGAAAAGGGTGGGACATGGAGAAAAGTGCTGGAAATGTGAGGGGAAAAAGGTCAGGAAAAATTGGGAAAGGTGAGGGAAAATTGGTGGAAAATGTGAGGGGAAAAAGGGCGGGAAACGTGAGAGAAAAAAATGTGGGAAATGTGAGGGGAAAAAGGGCAGAAAAAATTGGGAAATGTGAGGAAAAATTTGTGGAAAATGTGAGGGGAAAAAGGGTGGGAAACGTGAGAGAAAAAAATGTGGGAAATGTGAGGGGAAAAAGGGCCGGAAAAATTGGGAAATGTGAGGGAAAAATTTGTGGAAAATGTGAGGAGAAAAAGGGCGGGAAACGTGAGAGAAAAAAATGTGGGAAATGTGAGGGGAAAAAGGGCAGGAAAAATTGGGAAATGTGAGGGAAAATTGGTGGAAAATGTGAGGGGAAAAAGGGCGGGAAACACGAGAGAAAAAAAAGTGGGAAATGTGAGGGGAAAAAGGGCAGGAAAAATTGGAAAATGTGAGGAAAAATTTGTGGAAAATGTGAGGGGGAAATGGCGGGAAACGTGAGGGGAAAAATGGCGGGAAACGTGAGGGGACAAATGTCCCCGGGTGACACAACACTGGGATGTCAAGGTGACAAGGTGACACAGGGACCTGGGGTGGTGGTGTTACCTGGTCAGGGTGACAATAGGTGTCTGTGGATGATGGCGGGTGACAGGAGGTGACGGTAGGTGACAAAGAGTGACAGATGTGACAGTAGGTGACAAAAGGCGACAGTAGTGGACAGGAGGTGACAGAAGATGACAGGGGATGACAGTGGGTGACAATGACAGTAGGTGACAAAAGGTGACAGGAAGTGAGAGAGATGACAGTAGGTGATGGGGTGACAGTAGGTGACAGTAGGGCGTAGAAAATGACAGAAGGTGACAGGGGAGACAGCAGGTGACAGAGATGGCAGTAGGTGACAGAAGGTGATAAAGGTGACAGGAGATGACAGTGGGTGACAGTAGGAGACAAAAGGTGACAGAAGGTGACAGTGGGTGACAGAAGGTGCCAGCAGGTGACAAAAGGTGACAGTGGGTGACAGCAGGTGACAAAAGGTGATAAAGGTAACAGCAGGAAACAAAAGGTGACAGTGGGTGACAGAAGGTGATAAAGGTGACAGAGATGACAGAAGGTGCCAGCAGGTGGCAGTAGGTGACAGAAGCTGACAACGGGTGACAATGGGTGACAACGGGTGACAAAGGGTGACAAAGGGTGACACACAGGTGCAATGGGTGACAATGGGTGACACACAGATGACAGTGGGTGACAGTGGGTGACAGTGGGTGACACACATGTGCCAGCAGGTGGCACACAGGTGACAGTGGGTGACACACAGGTGACAGTGGGTGACACACAGGTGACAGTGGGTGACAGCGGGTGACAATGGGTGACAATGGGTGACACACAGGTGACAATGGGTAGCACACAGGTGACAGTGGGTGACAGTGGGTGACAATAGGTGACACACAGGTGACAATGGGTGACAGTGGGTGACAATGGGTGACAGTGGGTGACAATGGGTGACACACAGGTAACAATGGGTGACAGTGGGTGACAGTGGGTGACAATAGGTGACACACAGGTGTCACAGGTGCCGTACCTGGCGGGTGGTGGTTGGCCGCATAGCCCTGCAGCGGGTGGGGCGCTCCGTACGGCTGCCGGTGCAGCAGGTCGGGGTCGGGGTGGGACCCCCGCGAGCCCCCGTACACCAGGCTGGGACAGACAGACAGACAGACAGGTGTGTCACACGGATTGTCACATCATGGCATTGTCACACCCCCCTTCATCCCCCGTACACCAGGCTGGGACAGACAGACAGACAGACAGACAGGTGTGTTACATCACGGCATTGTCACACCCCACCTCACATCCCCCTTCATCCCCCGTACACCAGGCTGGGACAGACAGACAGACAGACAGGTGTGTCACATCATGGCATTGTCACACCCCACCTCACATCCCCCTTCATCCCCCGTACACCAGGCTGGGACAGACAGACAGACAGACAGGTGTGTCACATCATGGCATTGTCACATCACGGCATTGTCACACCCCCCCATCCCCCGTACACCAGGCTGGGACGGACAGACAGACAGACAGACAGGTGTGTCACACGGATTGTCACACCATGGCATTGTTACATCACGGCATTGTCACACCCCCCCGCGAGCCCCCGTACACCAGGCTGGGACGGACAGACAGACAGACAGACAGGTGTGTCACAGGGATTGTCACATCATGGCATTGTCACACCCCACCTCAGAGATCCCCCCCGTACACCAGGCTGGGACGGACAGACAGACAGACAGGTGTGTCACAGGCGTGTGACAAATGTGACCTAAGCACAGGTGTGACACACGCACAGGTGTGCCCGGCACTGACACACAGGTGTGACACACCCACACAGGTGTGACACAGGCACACACAGGTGTGACACAGATGTGTGACAAGCGTGACCTGTGCACAGGTGTTACACACGCACAGGTGTGCCCGGCACTGACACACAGGTGTGAGCCCCACGGGTGTGTGACAGGTGTGACACAGGTGTGTGACAAACGTGACCTGTGCACAGGTGTGACACACGCACAGGTGTGCCCGGCACTGACACACAGGTGTGACACAACCACAGGTGTGACACAGGGTGTGTGACAGGTGTGACAGAACCACACACAGGTGTGACACAGGCACTGACACAGGTGTGACACAGGCACTGACACAGGTGTGACACACTCACACAGGTGTGACACAGGCACACACAGATGTGACAGAACCACACACAGGTGTGACACAGGCACTGACACAGGTGTGACACAGGCACTGACACAGGTGTGACACACTCACACAGGTGTGACACAGGCACACACAGATGTGACAGAACCACACACAGGTGTGACACAGGCACTGACACAGGTGTGACACACTCACACAGGTGTGACACGAGTGACACAGGTGTGACACAGGCACACACAGGTGTGACACACCCACAGGCATGCCAGGCACTGACACACAGGTGTGACACAGGCATGACACACACATACACAGGTGTGACACAGGCACTGATCCACAGGTGTGACACACTCACACAGGTGTGACACACTCACACAGGTGTGACACGAGTGACACAGGCACTGACACAGGTGTGACACACCCACAGGCATGCCAGGCACTGTCACACAGGTGTGACACAGGCGTGACACACACATACACAGGTGTGACACAGGCACTGATCCACAGGTGTGACACAGCCCTACACAGGTGTGACACACCCACCCAGGTGTGACATGTGTGACACAGGTGTGACACACCCACAGGCATGCCAGGCACTGACACACAGGTGTGACACAGGCATGACACACACATACACTGGTGTGTCACAAATGTGCCAGGCACTGATACACGGGTGTGACACAGCCCTACGCAGGTGTGACGCACCCACACAGGTGTGACACAGGCACACACAGGTGTGACATACGTACAGGCGTGCCAGGCGCTGTCACACAGGTGTGACACACCCACAGGTGTGACATGTGTGACACAGGTGTGCCAGGCCCTGACACACAGGTGTGACACACCTACAGGTGTGACACGTGTGACACAGGTGTGCCAGGCGCTGTCACACAGGTGTGACGCAATCCTACACATGTGAGACATGTGTGCCCGGCCCTGACACACAGGTGTGACACAGGTGTGACACAGGCACTGACACACAGGTGTGACACAGGTGTGACACAGGCACTGACACACAGGTGTGACGCACCGACTGGTGTGACTTATCCACACACAGGTGTGACACTGGCACTGACACAGGTGTGACACACTCACATAGGTGTGACACATGTGACACAGATGTGACACAGGCATGACACACACATACACAGGTTTGTCACAGATGTGCCAGGCACTGATACACAGGTGTGACACAGCCCTACACAGGTGTGACACAGCCCTACACAGGTGTGACACAGCTACAGGCATGCCAGGCAATGACACACAGGTGTGACACAGGTGTGACACAGGTACACACAGGTGTGACACACTTATGCTCCTGCGCCCCAAATCCATCAACACCCCAAACCCCGGTGTAACGAGACCCCTGCACCCCAAATCCTGGAGCACCCCAAATCCTGCAGCACCCCAGAACCTGATACAATGGATCCCCAGCGCCCCAATCCCGGAGCACCCCAAATCCTGCAGCACCCCAAACCCCGGTGTAACGGGACCCCTGCACCCCAAATCCTGGAGCACCCCAAACCCTAGTGTAACGGGACTCCTGCACCCCAATCCTGGAGCACCCCAAATCCCTCAGCGCCCCAAATCCCAGCACACCCCAAATCCCAGCACCCCAAACCTCAGCACACCCCAAATCCCGGTGTAACGGGACCCCCTCATCCTGTAATGGGATCTCGACATTTCAGTGCTCCAGAGGCACCCCAAATCCCAGCACACCCCAAATCTCAGCACACCCAAATCCCGGTGTAATGGGATCCCAGCACCCCAATATTGCTGGGACACCCCAAACCCCTCAGCACCCCAAATCCCAGCACACCCCAAATCTCAGCACACCCAAATCCCAGTGTAACGGGATCCCAGCACCCCAAATCCCGGTGTAACGGGATCTCCTCATCCCAAACCCCTCAGCACCCCAAATCCCACTGCAATGGGATCACAGCACCCCAATGCTCCAGGGACACCCCAAATCCCAGCACACCCCAAATCTCAGCACACCCCAAATCCTGGTGTAACGGGACCCCCTCATCCTGTAATGGGATCACAGCTCCCCAATACTCCAGGGGCACCCCAAATCCCAGCACACCCCAAACCTCAGCACACCCCAAATCCCGGTGTAACGAGATCCCAGCACCTCAAATCCCTCAGCACCCCAAATCCCACTGCAATGGGATCACAGCACCCCAACACTCCAGGGACACCCCAAACCCCAGTGTGTAACAAGACCCAAATCCCGCCACCTGCACCCCAAAACTGCCCTCACCCCAAAACCCCAGTGTAACAGGATCCCAGCATCCCGAACCTCCTGCACCCCAAATCCCGCTGTAACGGGATTGCAGAGCCCCAAAACTGCTGGGACTGGGACACCCCAAATCCCAGCACACCCCAAATCCTGGAGTAACGGGATCCCAGCATCCCAAATCCCTCTGCACCCCAAATCCCGCTGTAACGGGACTGCAGAGCCCCAAAACTGCTGGGACTGGGACACCCCAAACCCCAGCACACCCCAAATCCTGGAGTAACGGGATCACAGTATCTCAGTCCTCCTGCACCCCAAATCCCGCTGTAATGGGATTGCAGAGCCCCAAAACTGCTGAGACACCCCAAATCCCAGCACACCCCAAATCCTGGAGTTAGAGGATCACAGCATCCCAATCCTCCTGCACCCCAAATCCTGGAGTAACGGGATCCCAGCATCCCGAACCTCCTGCACCCCAAATCCCAGTGTAATGGGATCACAGTATCCCAGTCCTTCTGCATCCCAAACCCCGCTGTAACGGGACCCCCTCACCCCAAATCCTGGAGTAACGGGATCACAGTATCCCAGTCCTCCTGCACCCCAAATCCCGCTGTAACGGGATTGCAGAGCCCCAAAACTGCTGGGGCACCCCAAATCCCGGGACACCCCAAATCCCAGAGTAACGGGATCCCAGTATCCCAAATCCCTCTGCACCCCAAATACCACAGTAACGGGATCAAAATATCCTGAACCTCCTGCACCCCAAATCCCGCTGTAACGGGATTGCAGAGCCCCAAAACTGCTGGGACACCCCAAATCCCAGCACACCCCAAATCCCGGAGTAACAGGATCCCAGCATCCCGAACCTCCTGCACCCCAAACCCTGGTGTAACGGGACCCCCTCACCCCAAATCCCAGAGTAATGGGACCCTTTCAGCTCCAAGCCTGGTGGAACAGGATGCCTGCGCCCCAAATCCCAAATCTCCTGCACCCCAAACCCTGGTATCACGGAATCCCTCACCCCAAATCCCTCAGCACCCCAAATCCCATCACATCCCAAACCCCGCTGTAACGGGACACCCTCACCCCAAATCCCGGAGTAACGGGACCCTGCACCCCCAAACCCCAGCACACCCCAAAGTCCCCCTCCCCTCAAATCCCAGAGTAACGGGACCCCTCACCCCAAATCCCGGTGTAACGGGATCACAGCATCCCAAACCTCCTGCACCCCAAATCCCAGCACACCCCAAACCCCGGAGTAACGGGACACCCCCACCCCAAATCCCAGAGTAACGGGACCCTGCACCCCAAATCTCAGCACATTCCCAATCCCGGTACGACGGGACTCCCGTCACCCCAAATCCCTCAGCACCCCAAATCCTGGTGTAATGGGATCACAGCACCCCAAATCCCAGCAAACCCCAAACCCGGTGTAACGGGATCACAGCATCCCAAACCTCTTGCACCCCAAATCCTGGTATAACAGGATCACAGCACCCCAAATGCCAGCGCACCCCAAATCCCACTGTAATGGGATCCTGCACCCCAAACCTCCTGCACCCCAAATCCCGGAGTAACGGGATCCCTCACCCCAAATCCCAGCGCACCCCAAATCCCAGAGTAACAGGATCACAGCATCCTAAATCCCAGCACACCCCAGATCCCAGCATACCCCAAACCCCGGTGTAACTGGATCACAGCACCCCAAATCCCGGAGTAACGGGATCCCAGCACCCCAAACCTCCTGCACCCCAAATCGTGCTGTAACGGGACCCCCTCACCCCAAATCCTGGAGTAATGGGATCACAGCATCCCAAACCTCCTGCACCCCAAATCCCGCTGTAACGGGATTGCAGAGCCCCAAAACTGCTGGGACTGGGACACCCCAAATCCCAGCACACCCCAAATCCCACAGTAATGGGATCACAGCATCCCAATCCTCCTGCACCCCAAACTCTGCTGTAACGGGACCACAGCACCCCAAAACTGCTGGGACTGGGACACCCCAAATCCCAGCACACCCCAAACCCCGGTGTAACGGGATCCCAGCACCCCAAACCTCCTGCACCCCAAATCCCAGAGTAACGGGACCCCCTCACCCCAAATCCAGAGTAACGGGACCCTGCACCCCAAATCCCACTGTAATGGGATCCCTCACCCCAAATCCCAGCACACCCCAAATCCCAGCACACCCCAAATCCTGGTATAACAGGATCACAGCACCCCAAATCCCTCTGCGCCCCAAATCCCGGTGTAACGGGATCCCAGCACCCCAAACATGAGTAACGGGACGCCCTCACCCCAAATCCCAGAGTAACGGGAGGACCCTGCACCCCAAATCTCAGCACATTCCCAATCCCGGAGTAACGGGACCCCCCCTCACCCCAAACCCCTTGGCACCCCAAATCCCAGCACACCCCAAACCCCAGAGTAACGGGACCCCCTCCCCCCAAATCACAACACCCCCAAATCCTGACGCAACAAGACCCCAGCACACCCCAAATCCCGGCGTAATGGGAGCCCCAAACCCTGCTACACCCCAAATCCCGGCGGAACGGGACCCCCTCACCCCAAATCCCTCAGCGCCCCAAATCCATCACATCCCAAATTCCGGTGTAACGAGACCCTGCACCCCAAATCTCAGCACATCCCCAAATCCCGGAGTAACGGGACCCTGCACCCCAAACCACCCTCGCCCCACATCCCTCAGCACCCCAAATCCATCACATCCCCAATCCCGGTGTAACGGGACCCTGCACCCCAAATTCCCCCTCACCCCAAATCCCTCCATGACAAGACGCCCTCACCCCAAACCCCTCAGCACCCCAAATCCCTCAGCACCCCAAATCTCAGCACATCCCCAATCCCGGAGTAACGGGACCCTGCACCCCAAACCACCCTCACCCCAAATCCATCACATCCCAAATCCATCGCATCCCAAACGCCGCTGTAACGGGACCCTGCACCCCAAATCCATCACATCCCAAACCCCTCAGCACCCCAAATCTCAGCACATCCCCAATCCCAGAGTAACGGGACCCTGCACCCCAAATTCCCCCTCACACCAAATCCCTCAGCACCCCAAATCCATCGCATCCCAAATCCCGGTGTAACGGGACCCTGCACCCCAAATCTCTGCACATTCCCAATCCCGGTGTAACGGGACCCTGCACCCCAAATTCCCCCTCACCCCAAATCCATCACATCCCAAATTCCGGAGTAACGGGACCCTGCACCCCAAATTCCCCCTCACCCCAAACCCCTCCGTGACAAGACGCCCTCACCCCAAATCCCTCAGCACCCCAAATCCATCACACCCCAAACGCCGCTGTAACAAGACCCTGCACCCCAAATCCATCACATCCCAAATCCCTCAGCACCCCAAATCCATCACATCCCAAATCCCGGTGTAACGGGACCCTGCACCCCAAATCTCAGCACATCCCCAATCCCAGAGTAACGGGACCCTGCACCCCAAATCCATCACATCCCCAATCCCGGTGTAACGGGACCCTGCACCCCAAATCTCAGCACATCCCAAATTCCGGTGTAACGAGACCCTGCACCCCAAATCTCAGCACATCCCCAATCCCAGAGTAACGGGACCCTGCACCCCAAATCCCTCAGCACCCCGAATCTCAGCACATCCCAAACGCCGCTGTAATGAGACCCTGCACCCCAAATTCCCCCTCACCCCAAATCCCTCAGCACCCCAAATCCATCACATCCCAAACGCCGCTGTAACGGGACCCTGCACCCCAAATCCATCACATCCTAAATCCCTCAGTGCCCCAAATCCATCACATCCCAAATTCCGGAGTAACGGGACCCTGCACCCTAAATTCCCCAACACCCCAAATGTCTCAGCACCCCAAATCCATCGCATCCCAAACGCCGGTGTAACGGGACCCTGCACCCCAAATCTCAGCACATCCCAAATTCCGCTGTAATGGGACCCTGCACCCCAAATTCCCCTCACCCGAAACCCCTCAGCGCCCCAAATCTCAGCACATCCCAAATCCCGGTGTAACGAGACCCTGCACCCCAAATCCATCACATCCCAAATTCCGGTGTAACGAGACCCTGCACCCCAAATCTCAGCACATCCCAAACTCCTCAGCGCCCCAAATCCTTCACATCCCAAATCCCGGTGTAACGAGACCCTGCACCCCGAATTCCCCCTCACCCCAAATCCCTCTGTAACGAGACGCCCTCACCCCAAACCCCTCAGCACCCCAAATCCATCACCCCAAATCCCTCAGCGCCCCAAATCCATCACATCCCCAATTCCGGTGTAACGAGACCCTGCACCCCAAATCCATCACATCCCCAATCCCAGAGTAACGGGACCCTGCACCCCAAATTCCCCCTCACCCCAAACCCCTCAGCACCCCAAATCCATCGCATCCCAAATCCCGGTGTAACAGGACCCTGCACCCCAAATCCATTGCATCCCAAACGCCGCTGTAACGGGACCCTGCACCCCAAATCCCTCAGCGCCCCAAATCCATCACATCCCAAATTCCGGTGTAACGAGAGACCCTGCACCCCAAATCTCAGCACATCCCCAATCCCGGAGTAACGGGACCCTGCACCCCAAATTCCCCCTCATCCCAAATCCCTCCGTGACAAGACGCCCTCACCCCAAACCCCTCAGCACCCCAAATCCCTCAGCACCCCAAATCTCAGCACATCCCAAATTCCAGAGTAACGGGACCCTGCACCCCAAATCCCCCCTCACCCCAAACCCCTCAGCACCCCAAATTCCCCCTCACCCCAAATCCCTCAGCGCCCCAAATCCATCACATCCCAAGCGCCGCTGTAACGAGACCCTGCACCCCAAATCTCAGCACATCCCCAATCCCGGTGTAACGGGACCCTGCACCCCAAACCACCCTCACCCCGAACCTCCCCTCACCCCAATCCCCTCACCCCCCAAATCCCCTCACACCCCAAATCCCTCCCCCTCCCCCCCCCCCCACACTGCGCGCCCCCCTTCCCTCCCCTCCCGCTCCCCCCGGGGCTCACCTGGCCTTGGCCGAGCGCTCGTAGCTCCAGCCGGGCCCGGCGCTGAGCGGGTCCCCGAACCCGGCGGCCGGGTAGTTCCTGTCCATGGGGGCGGCGCCCCCCGGGGCCGGGCGGGGGGTCGAGGGCCGGGGGGGCCGGGGGGCGGCCGGGCGGGGGGCGCCTCACGGAGCCGCCATGATGGAGCGGGGCCGCGCGCCGCCGCTTCCTCCCACACTGCACCGCGCGGCGCCCGAGCGGGGCCGCGCGCCGGCGGGAGCGCGGCGGCAGAGGGGCGGGGCCGGCGCCGGCCAATGGGGGCAGAGGGGAGGGGCCGGCGCGTTGCCGTATAAGGGAAAAGGGGCGGGGAAAAGCGGCGCGGGGAGACAATGTCGGCGAGGGGGGAAGGGGCGGGGCCGAGCGCGGCCGTAAATGGGCAAAGGGGCGGGGCCGTGCAGTGGCGGGAGCGCTGAGGGGGCGGGGCCAAGCCGCGACAAAAAGGGAGGGGCGACGTGGCTCCATATATGGAAAGGGGGCGTGGTCACAGCGGAGAGGCAGCGCTGAGGGGGCGGGGCCAAGCTGCGACAAAAAGGGAGGGGCGACGTGCCTCCATATATGGGAAAGGGGCGTGGTCACACCGGAGAGGCAGCGCCAAGCTGCGACAAAAAGGGCGGGGTTAAGCGCCCCATATATGGAGAAGGGGGCGTGGTTAGACGCTGGCGGGAGCCCTTAGGGGCGGGGCTAAACTGCGTGTATAAACGATTAAAGGGCGGGGTTAAGCTGTCCCATATATGGAAAGGGGGCGTGGCCACACAATAGCGGCCGCTCTGAAGGGGCAGGGCCAACCCGCGTCTATAGGGGCTAAAAGAGGCGGGGTTAGCTACCTCCATATATGGAAAAGGGGCGTGGCCACGCAGTGGCGGGAGCCCTTAGGGGCGGGGCCAAGCCGCGTCAATGGGCGAAAAGGGGGCGGGGAAAGGGGCGGGCCCAGGAATTTTCTATAGGGGAAGGGGCGGGGTAAGGGCGTGGCTGTGCTGTGCCTATAGAATGAAAAGAGGCGGGGCTTTCTCCCTATAGGGGGCGGGGCTTGGAACATCATGGAGGGGGCGCGGCTAAGCTGCCGAGAGCCACTGGGCGGAACTGGTGCAAACTGGGAGCTGAGAAACCGAGGAGGAGGAACCAAAGTGCTGCTCCCACCCGGACCCTTTTCCCCGCCGCACTTCCGGTTCGCCACTTCCGCCTTCCGCTGTTGCCCGGGCGCCGGCCGTGAGGGAGCCGCGCGCCCAAACCCCCAAAAACCCCAAAAAACCCCAAAAAAACCCCAAAAAACCCCAAAAAACCCCAAAAAACCTCCCGGAACCCCTTTAAACTCTGCTCTCCATCCCTCCAGGGGCGTGCGGGAGCCGCTGAGACGCCGCCATGACGCGGCACGGCAAGAACTGCACGGCGGGGGCCGTGTACAGCTACCACGAGAGGAAGAAGGACACAGGTGGCGCCCGGCACCCCGAGGGCTTTGGGGACTTTGGGGACACCCACGGGAGGTGACGATCGTGCCTTTGTGTCCCCTGCCAGCCGCCTCGGGTTACGGCACGCAGCGGGTGCGGGTGGGCCGTGACGCCATCAAGGATTTCGATTGTTGCTGCCTCTCCCTGCAGCCCTGCCGGGACCCCGTGGTGACGTGAGTGAGCCCCGAAACGCCCCCGAAATAGCCCCGAAACTGTCCTAAAACCACCCCAAAACTGCCCCAAAACTGTCCCAAAACTGTCCCAAAACCAGCCCCAAAAATACTCCCAAACCACCCCAAAACTGCCCCGAAACCAGCCCAAAAAGACCCCAAAAATGCTCCCAAAACCACCCCAAAACTGTCCCAAAACTGCCCCAAAACCAACCCCAAAACGACCCCAAAACTGTCTCAAAACCAACCCCAAAATGCTCCCAAAACCACCCCAAAACTGCCCCAAGAAGGCTCCCAAAACCACCCCAAAAATGCTCCCAAACCACCCCAAAAAGACCCCAAAACAGCCCCAAAAATGCTCCCAAAACCACCCTAAAACTGTTCCAAAACTAGCCCCAAAAAGACCCCAAAACCACCCTGAAACCGCCCCAAAACCACCTCAAAACTGCCCCAAAAAGACCCCAAAACAGCCCCAAGACTGTCCCAAAACCAGCCCCGAAAAAGACCCCAAACCAGCCCCAAAACTGCCCCAAAACCACCCCAAAACTGTTCCAGAAACAGCCCCAAAAATGCTCCCAAAACAGCCCCAAAACTGTCCCAAAACCAACCCCAAAACTGCCCCAAAAATACCCCAAAAATGCATCCAAAAATACCCCAAAAATCCCCCAAAAAGACCCCAAAACTGTTCCAAAACCAACCCCAAAAATGCTCCCAAACCACCCCAAAACTGTCCCAAAACCAACCCCAAAATTGTCCCCAAACCAGCCCCAAAAAGACCCCAAAACTGCCCCAAAACTGTCCCAAAACCAGCCCCAAAAAAGACCCCAAAACTGCCCCAAAAATGCTCCCAAACCAGCCCCAAAACTGTCCCAAAACTGTCCCCAAACCACCCCAAAACTGTCCCAAAACCAGCCCCCAAAAATACCCCCAAACCAGCCCGGAAATATCCACCGAAATACCCAGAAAACGGCCCAAAAAGTGCCCCAAAAGTCGTCACAAAACAGCCCCAAAATACCCCAAAGTTATCCACGGAACAGCCTTGGAATAGCCACAGCAATACCCGAATAATAGCCCCAAAACTGCCCCGAAAATAGCCACAAAAATATCCGTTCAACAGCCTGAAAATGCACCAAGAATACCCCAAAACCAGCCCAAAAAATACCCAAAATAAACCAGCCCCAAAATACCCAGAAAAGAGCCCAAAATACCCGCAAAACAGCCCAAAACTGTTCCAAAACCAGCCCCAAAACTGTTCCAAAACCAGCCCCAAAAAGACCCCAAAACTGTTCCAAAACCACCCCAAAACTGCCCCAAGAAGGCTCCCAAAACCACCCCAAAAAGACCCCAAAACAGCCCCAAAAATGCTCCCAAAACCAGCCCAAAACTGTCCCCAAACCAGCCCCAAAACCACCTCAAAAACAGCCCCCAAAGCCCCCAAAACAGCCCCAAAACTGTCCCAAAACCAGCCCCAAAAAGACCCCAAAACTGCCCCAAAAGTGCCCCAAAACAGCCTCAAAAATGCTCTCAAAACCACCCCGAAACTGTCCCAAAACCACCCCAATACTGCTTCAAAACTGTCCCAAAAAAGACCCCAAAACAGCCCCAAAACTGTCCCAAAACCAACCCCAAAAATGTCCCAAAACAGCCCCAAAACTGTCCCAAAACCAGCCTCAAAAAGACCCCAAAACCAGCCCCAAAAATACTCCCAAACCACCCCAAAACTGCTCCCAAAACAGCCCCAAAACTGTCCCAAAACCACTCCAAAAAGACCCCAAAACCAGCCCCAAAAAGACCCCAAAACAGCTCCAAAACTGCCCCAAAAATGCACCCAAAACCAGCCCAAAAAGACCCCAATACTGCCCCGAAACAGCCCCAAAAATGCTCCCAAAAATGCTCCCAAAACCACCCCAAAACTGTTCCAGAACCAGCCCCAAAAAGACCCCAAAACCACCCCGAAACCGCCCCAAAACCACCCCAAAACTGCCCCAAAAAGACCCCAAAACTGCCCCAAAAATGCTCCCAAACCAGCCCCAAAACTGTCCCAAACCAGCCCCAAAACTGTCCCCAAACCACCCCAAAACTGTCCCAAAACCAGCCCAAAACTGCCCCCAAAAGACCCCAAAACCACCCCAAAAATGCTCCCAAAACCACCCCAAAACTGTTCCAAAACCAGCCCCAAAAAGACCCCAAAACCACCCCAAAACTGTTCCAAAACCAACCCCAAAACCAGCCCAAAACAGTCCCAAAACCAGCCCCAAAAAGACCCCAAAACCAGCCCCAAAAATGCTCCCAAACCACCCCAAAACTGTCCCAAAATCAACCCCAAAACGGCCCCAAAACAGCCCCAAAACTGTCCGAAACCAGCCCCAAAAATCCCCCCAAACACCCCAAAAATGCTCCCAAAAAACCCCTAAAACCACCCCAAAAACCCTTCCAGGACCCCAAAACACCCCAAAAATACCCAAAAAACCCCACAAAACCCCCCAAAATTTCGTCTTTATGATTTCCCAGACCCTAAAGAATTTTGGGGTGCCCCAAATCATTTTGGGGTGTCCCCAATTTCTCCCCCAGCCCCAACGGGTTCCTGTACCAAAAGCACCTCAAAACCAGCCCCAAAATCCCCCAAAATATCCCCAAAACTTCACCAAAACAGCCCCAAAATCTCCCCCAGCACCCCAAAACCTCCCTGGCACCCCCAAAAACCTCAGAGGACCCCAAAAATCCCCCTAAAATCACCCTAAAACCACCCAAAACACCCCAAAAATCCCCCAAAAATCACCTTAAAACCACCCAAAACACCCCAAAAATCCCCTTAAAATCACCCAAAACACCCCAAAAACACCACTAAAACCCCCAAAATTTCATCTTTATGATTTCCCAGACCCTAAAGAATTTTGGGGTGCCCCAAATCATTTTGGTGTTCCCCAAATTCCCCCCCAAAATCCCCAAGCAACCTCAAATTCCCCCTCAAAAACGCTCAAAATACCCCAAAACCCCCCCAGGACCCCAAAATATCCCCAAAATCCCCAAAACCAGCCCCAAAAACACCCCAAAAATCCCCCCAGGACCCCAAAACCTCCCTGGCACCCCCAAAAACCTCAGAGGACCCCAAAAATCCCCCCAAACACCCCAAAAATCCCCCAAAAATCACCTTAAAACCACCCTAAAGACCCCAAAAATCCCCCTAAAATCACCCAAAAATACCCAAAAAACACCCCAAAAACCCCCAAAATTTCGTCTTTGTGATTTCCCAGACCCTAAAGAATTTTGGGGTGCCCCAAATCATTTTGGGGTGTCCCCAATTTCTCCCCAGCCCCGACGGGTTCCTGTACGAGCGCGAGGCCATCGTGAGCTACCTGCTGCACCAGAAAACCAAAATCGCCCGAGAGACCAAGGTGAGGAGCCCAAAAATGCCCCAAAATACCCCAAAAATGCCCCTAAAATAGCTCCAAAAATTCCATCCAAATACCCCAAAAATATCTAAAAAAATCTCCCCAAAATCTCCAAAAATTCCATCCAAATATCCCAAAGTACCTTAAAAAAAACACCAGAAATCCCCCCCAAAAAAACCCCAAAAATCCCCCCCAAATCTCCAAAAATTCTGTCCAAATCCCCCAAAATACCTTAAAAAATGCATCAAAAATCTCCCAAAAAAACCCCAAAAATCCCCCTAAAATAGCTCCAAAAATTCTGTCAAAATACCCCAAAAATACCTCAAAAAATACTCCAAAAATCTCCAAAAATTCCATCCAAATACCCTAAAATGCTTTAAAGTACCCCAAAAATCTCCAAAAATTTCTTAAAAAGACCCCAAAAATATCTAAAAAAACCCTTAAAAATACCCCAAAAATACCCCAAAAAACCCCTCAAAAATTCTCCTAAAATATCTTAAAGAATACCCCAAAAGTCTCCAAAAATTCCATCCAAATCCCCCTAAAATACCTCAAAAAACACCCCAAAAATCTCCAAAAATTCCATCCAAATACCCCAAAATGCCTTAAAAAATATACCAAAAATACCCCCCAAAAAAGCCCCAAAAATCTCCCTAAAATACCTCCAAAAATATCCCCAAAATCTCCAAAAATTCCATCAAAATACCCCAAAAATATCTCAAAAAATATACCAAAAATACCCCCCAAAAAACCCCCAAAAATCCCCCTAAAATACCTCCAAAAATTCCATCAAAATACCCCAAAAATACCTCAAAAAATATCCCAAAAATCTCCAAAAATTCCATCCAAATACCCCAAAAATGCCCCCAAAATACTCCAAAAATGCATCCAAAAATACCCCCAAAATGCCCCAAAAATACCCCCAAAATACCCCAAAAATACCTCAAAAATATTCTAAAAATACCCCAAAAATGCCTCAAAAATTTCCCACCAAAATACCAAAGAAGTCTCCAAAATACCTCCAAATTTTGTGGTAAATTCCCAGAAATTTTGGGATAAAAAATCCCAAAAATTTGCGGTAAAACTGAGGCAGTTGGGCTAAAAAAATCCAGAAAATTGGGATAAAAAACCCCAAAAATTTGGGATAAAATCCCAGAAATTTTGTGGTAAATTCCCAGAAATTTTGGGATAAAAAAACCCAAAAATTTGGGGTAAAATCCCAGAAATTTTGTGGTAAATTTCCAGAAATTTTGGAATAAAAATATTCCAAAAATATGGTGTAAAACTGAGGGAGTTGGGCTAAAAAAATTCAGAAATTTGGGATAAAAACCCCCAAAAACTTGGGGTAAAATCCCAGAAATTTTGTGGTAAATTCCCAGAAATTTTGGGATAAAAAACCCCAAAAATTTGGTGTAAAATCCCAGAAATTTTGTGGTAAATTCCCAGAAATTTGGGATGAAAAACCCCAAAAATTTGGGGTAAAATCCCAGAAATTTTGTGGTAAATTCCCAGAAATTTTGGGATAAAAAAATCCCAAAAATTTGGGGTAAAACTGAGGGAGTTGGGCTAAAAAAATCCAGAAATTTGGGATAAAAACCCCAAAAATTTGGGATAAAATCCCTGAAATTTTGTGGTAAATTCCCAGAAATTTTGGGATAAAAAATCCCAAAAATTTGGGGTAAAACTGAGGGAGTTGGGCTAAAAAAAATCAGAAATTTGGGATAAAAAACCCCAAAAATTTGAGGTAAAATCCCAGAAATTTTGTGGTAAATTCCCAGAAATTTTGGGATAAAAAAATCTCAAAAATTTGGGGTAAAACTGAGGAAATTGGGCTAAAAAAATCCAGAAATTTGGGATAAAAAACCCCAAAAATTTAGGGTAAAATCCCAGAAATTTTGTGGTAAATTCCCAGAAATTTTGGGATAAAAAAACCCAAAAATTTGGGGTAAAATCCCAGAAATTTTGTGGTAAATTTCCAGAAATTTTGGAATAAAAATATTCCAAAAATATGGTGTAAAACTGAGGGAGTTGGGCTAAAAAAATCCAGAAATTTGGGATGAAAAACCCCAAAACTTTGGCGTAAAATCCCAAAAATTTGGCGTAAAATCCCCAAAATTTGGGCTAAAACTCCAGAATTTTTAGTGAATTTTGGGGGCGGGTTTGGGGCTGGATTTTGGGGTTTTCTGACATTTTTGGGGTTCATTTTCGGGGTGCAGGCCTGGCAGCGGCAGCAGGAACTGGGCGTAAAATCCCAATAATTTGGCGTAAAATCCCCAAATTTTGGGCTAAAATCCTGGAATTTTTTGCAGGTTTTGGCGTTGGGTTTTGGGGGCGGGTTTGGGGCTGGATTTTGGGGTTCTCTCCCATTTTTGGGGTTCACATTTCGGGGTGCAGGCCTGGCAGCGGCAGCAGGAACTGGGCGTAAAATCCCAATAATTTGGCGTAAAATCCCAGAATTTTGGGCTAAAATCCCCGGATTTTTTGTGGATTTTGGGTGGCTGATTTGGGGGTGGGTTTGGGGCTGGATTTTGGGGTTTTCTCCCATTTTTGGGGTTCATTTTGGGGGTGCAGGCCTGGCAGAGGCAGCAGGAATTGGGGGTAAAATCCCCGAAATTTAGTGTAAAATCCCAGAATTTTGGGCTAAAACTCCAGAATTTTTAGTGAATTTTGGGGGTGGGTTTGGGGCTGGATTTTGGGGTTTTCTCCCATTTTTGGGGTTCATTTTGGGGTGCAGGCCTGGCAGCGGCAGCAGGAACTGGGGGTAAAATCCCAGAAATTTGGGATGAAAAACCCCAAAAATTTGGCATAAAACCCCAGAATTTTGGGCTAAAACTCCAGAATTTTTAGTGAATTTTGGGGGTGGGTTTGGGGCTGGATTTTGGGGTCCCTGAAGGGGTCCCTGACACATTTTTGGGGTTCATTTTGGGGTGCAGGCCTGGCAGCGGCAGCAGGAATTTGGCGTAAAATCCCAATAATTTGGTGTAAAATCCCCGAAATTTGGGCTAAAACTCCTGGATTTTTTGTTGATTTTGGGTGGCTGATTTGGGGGTGGGTTTGGGGCTGGATTTTGGGGTTTTCTGACATTTTTGGGGTCCGTTTTCGGGGTGCAGGCCTGGCAGCGGCAGCAGGGACAAGAATTGGGGATAAAAAAAAAATCCCAAAAATTGGGGTAAAAAAATCCCAAAAATTTGCCTTTAAAAATCCCAGAAATTTTGTGGTAAATTCCCAGGAATTTTGGGATAAAAAAAATCCCAGAAGTTTGGGGTAATACTCCAAGAATTTGGGATAAAAAAATCCAGAAATTTGGGATGAAAAATCCCAAAAATTTGGCGTAAAATCCCAAAAATTTGGCGTAAAATCCCCAAATTTTGGGCTAAAATCCTGGAATTTTTTGCAGGTTTTGGGGGCGGGTTTGGGGCTGGATTTTGGGGTCCCTGAAGGGGTCCCTGACACATTTTTGGGGTTCATTTTTGGGGTGCAGGCCTGGCAGCGGCAGCAGGCCGAGCGGCGCCGGCAGCGGCAGCAGCAGAGCGGGGAGGGGGCGGCCAAAGCCCTCAGGGGCTTCCTGGAGGCCGAGACCCCCCTGGGCAAGGGGGGCACTGAGACCCCCGGGGGCAGCGGTGAGGGGGAAATGGGGAGGGGTCTGGGAGAAAATTGGGGGGTCCTGGAAGGGATTTGGGGGGTCCTGGGTGGGATTTGGGGAGGTTTGAGGGGGATTTTGGGGGGATTTTAGGGGGCTCTGGAGGGGTTTGGGGGGGTTTGGGAGGGATTTGGGGAATTTGGGGGGGGTCCTGGGGGGATTTTGGGGGCTCCTGGGGGGATTTGGGGGGGTTTGAGGGGGTCCTGGGGGGATTTTTGGGGTTTTCAGGGAGGTTTGAGGGGGATTTTGGGGGGCTCTGGAGGGATTTTGGGGGGTTTGGGGGGGATTTGGGAGGAGTTTTTGGGGTTTGAGGGGGATTTTGGGGAGGTTTGAGGGGGATTTTGGGGGGCTCTGGAGGGATTTTGGGGGGTTTGGGGGGGTCCTGGGAGGGATTTGAGAGGAGATTTTGGGGTTTGAGGGGATTTTGGGGGGTTTGAGGGGGATTTTGGGGGGATTTTGGGGGGTCTGGAGGGATTTTGGGGGGTTTGGGGGGTCCTGGGGAGGGGATTTGGGAGGAGTTTTTGGGGTTTGAGGGGGATTTTGAGGGGTTTGAGGGGGATTTTGGGGGATTTTGGGGGTCTGGAGGGATTTTGGGGGGTTTGGGGGGTCTAGAGGGGTTTGAGGGGTAATTTGGGGTGTCCTGGAGGCATTTGGGGGAGTTTTGGGGGAGATTTGGGGAGTCTGGGGGGGTTTGGAGGGGATTTTGGGGAGGTTTGAGGGGGATTTTGGGGGATTTTAGGGGGCTCTGGAGGGATTTTGGGGGGTCTGGGGGGAAATTGAGGGGGAATTTGGGGGGTCCTGGGGGGATTTTGGGGGGGTCCTGGAGGATTTTGAGGGGAATTTGGGGAGGTTTGAGGGGGATTTTGGGGGTCTGAGGGGGATTTTGGGGGGTTTTGGGGGGATTTGGGGCTTCCTGGAGGTCGAGACCCCCCTGGGCAAGGGGGGCACCGAGACCCCCGGGGGCAGCGGTGAGAGAAGTTGGGGAGGGGTCTGGGAGAAAATTGGGGGGTCCTGGAAGGGATTTGGGGGGTCCTGGAGGGGATTTGAGGGGCCTTGGATGGGATTTTGGGGGGTCCTGAGGGGGATTTTGGGGGTATTTTAGGGGGGTTTGGAGGGATTTTGGGGGGTCCTGGAGGGGTTTTGGGGGGTCTTGGAAGGGATTTGGGGGGTCTTGGAGGGGTTTTGGTGAGGTTTGAGGGGGATTTTGGGGGCTCTGGAGGGATTTTGGGGGGTTTGGTGGGGTCCTGGGGGGGGATTTGGGAGGAGATTTTGGGGTTTGAGGGGATTTTGGGGGGTTTGAGGGGGATTTTGGGGGGATTTTGGGGGGTCTGGAGGGATTTTGGGGGGTTTGGGGGGTCCTGGGGAGGGGATTTGGGAGGAGTTTTTGGGGTTTGAGGGGATTTTGGGGGGTTTGAGGGGGATTTTGGGGGGATTTTGGGGGGTCTGGAGGGATTTTGGGGGGTTTGGGGGGTCTAGAGGGGTTTGAGGGGGAATTTGGGGTGTCCTGGAGGCATTTGGGGGGGTTTGAGGGGGGTTTGAGGGGATTTGGGGGGTCCTGGGGGGATTTTGGGGGGTTTGAGGGGGATTTTGGGGGGGATTTTAGGGGGCTCTGGAGGGATTTTGGGGGGTTTGGGGGGTCCTGGATGGGATTTGGGGGGGTCTTGGAGGGGTTTTGGGGGTCTGGGGGCGTTTCGGGCGGATTTTAGGGGGTCCTGGGGGGATTTTGGGGGCTCCTGGGGGCGTTTTGGGGGAGATTTTGGGGGTTTGGGAGGGATTTTTTGGGGGGTTTGGGGGGGATTTGGGGGAATCTTGAGGGGATTCTGGGATGTTTTGGGGTAGTTTTGGGATATTTTGGGACATTTTTGCGACATTTTTGTTATATTTTGTGACATTTTTGGGATATTTTGTGACATTTTTGTGATATTTTGTGACATTTTTGGGATGTTTGGGGGTAATTTTGGGATTTTTTTGGGATGTTTTGATATTTTTGGGATGTTTTGGGGATGTTTTGGGACATTTTTGGGGACATTTTTGCCATTTTTGGTATTTCCCCCCAGGCTCCCCAGGGCCCCTCCCCAGTTTCTGGATCCCCTCGCTGACCCCCGAGGCCGCGGCCGAGAGCCTCAAACGGCCGGTGAGTGACCAATGACCGTGAGTGACCACTGACCAATGAGTGACCAATGAGTGACCACTGACCAGTGACCAGTGACCAGTGAGTGACCACTGAGTGACCACTGAGTGACCAATGAGTGACCATGAGTGACCAATGAGTGACCAATGACCAGTGAGTGACCATGAGTGACCACTGACCACTGAGTGACCACTGACCAGTGATTGACCAATGACCAATGAGTGACCACTGAGTGACCAATGACTGTGAGTGACCAGAGTGACCACTGACCACTGAGTGACCAGAGTGACCACTGACCAGTGAGTGACCAATGAGTGACCAATGACCACTGACCACTGACCATGAGTGACCAATGAGTGACCTGAGTGACCACTGACTGTGAGTGACCACGAGTGACCACTGAGTGACCACTGACCATGAGTGACCACTGACCACTGACCATGAGCGACCAATGAGTGACCAGAGTGACCAATGAGTGACCACTGACCAGTGAGTGACCACTGAGTGACCAATGACCAGTGAGTGACCATGAGTGACCACTGACCACTGAGTGACCAGTGAGTGACCACTGAGTGACCCTGAGTGACCACTGACCCTGAGTGACCACTGAGTGACCACTGAGTGACCACGGAGTGACCAGTGACTATGAGTGACCACTGACTACTGACCAGTGAGTGACCATGAGTGACCAGGGAGTGACCAATGACCGTGAGTGACCACTGAGTGACCACTGACCAGTGAGTGACCACTGAGTGACCCTGAGTGACCACTGACCAGTGTCCACTGAGTGACCACTGAGTGACCATGAGTGATCAGAGTGACCACTGAGTGACCAATGAGTGACTGTGAGTGACCACTGACCACTGGCCATGAGTGACCCTGAGTGACCACTGAGTGACCACTGAGTGACCACTGACCACTGAGTGACCACAGTGTGACCAATGACCACTGAGTGACCACTGAGTGACCACTGAGTGACCAGTGAGTGACCAATGACCACTGAGTGACCACTGACCAGTGACCAGTGAGTGACCAATGAGTGACCACGAATGACCAGTGACTATGAGTGACCACTGACTACTGACCAGTGAGTGACCATGAGTGACCACTGAGTGACCAATGAGTGACCAATGAGTGACCGGTGAGTGACCAATGAGTGACCAATGAGTGACCGGTGAGTGACCAATGACCACTGACCACTGAGTGACCACTGAGTGACCACTGAGTGACCACTGACCACTGACCAGTCACCCTGACCCTGAGTGACCACTGACCACTGAGTGACCACTGACCACTGAGTGACCACTGAGTGACCACTGAGTGACCACTGACCAGTGACCAGTGAGTGACCAATGAGTGACCAGTGAGTGACCACTGACCACTGACCACTGACCAGTGAGTGACCACTGACCAGTCAGTGACCATGAGTGACCAGAGTGACCAATGACCAGTGACCACTGAGTGACCACTGACCACTGAGTGACCAATGACCACTGACCACTGACTGCTGAGTGACCACTGAGTGACCCTGAGTGACCACTGACCAGTGACCAGTGAGTGACCACTAACCACTGACCAATAACCACTGACCAGTGAGTGACCAATGACCACTGACCACTGACCATGAGTGACCACTGAGTGACCACTGAGTGACCACTGAGTGACCAATGACCACTGAGTGACCAGAGTGACCACTGAGTGACCGTGAGTGACCACTGACCACTGACCACTGACCACTGACCACTGACCAGTGAGTGACCACTGAGTGACCAGAGTGACCAATGAGTACCACTGAGTGACCACTGAGTGACCAATGAGTGACCACTGACCGTGAGTGACCACTGACCAGTGAGTGACCACTGACCACGAGTGACCAATGAGTGACCTGAGTGACCAATGAGTGACCACTGAGTGACCAGAGTGACCAATGAGTGACCACTGAGTGACCACTGAGTGACCACTGAGTGACCAATGAGTGACTGTGAGTGACCGTGAGTGACCACTGAGTGACCACTGACCATGAGTGATCAATGAGTGACCAATGAGTGACCACTGAGTGACCACTGAGTGACCACTGACCAGTGGCCAATGAGTGACCAATGACCACTGAGTGACCACGAGTGACCGTGAGTGACCAGTGAGTGACCACTGACCAATGACCACTGACCATGAGTGACCCTGAGTGACCATGAATGACCACTGACCATGAGTGACCAATGAGTGACCACTGACCACTGAGTAACCACTGAGTGACCACTGAGTGACCAATGAGTGACCAATGAGTGACCACGAGTGAACACTGACCACGAGTGACCACTGAGCGACCAATGAGTGACCACTGACCATGAGTGACCATGAGTGACCGTGAGTGACCACTGACCACTGAGTGACCGTGAGTGACCACTGACCAGTGAGTGACCACTGACCGTGTCTGTGGGTCTGGGGTGGATTTGGGGTTTTTG
Source organism: Passerculus sandwichensis (assembly GCA_031885435.1). Classification (NCBI taxonomy): domain Eukaryota; kingdom Metazoa; phylum Chordata; class Aves; order Passeriformes; family Passerellidae; genus Passerculus; species Passerculus sandwichensis. The sequence goes on along the minus strand of CM063156.1, from coordinate 8,141,655 downwards.
GCAAATTTTGGGAGATTTTGGGGAGATTTTGGGGTGATTTTGTGTGTTTGGGTTAATTTTGGGGTTAATTTTGATGGCTTTGGGGTGATTTTTCGGGCTTAATTTTGGGATTTTTCGGGGTTAGTTTTGGGATTTTTTAGGTTAATTTTGGGGTTAATTTTGTTGGTTTTGGGGTGATTTTTCGGGGTTAATTTTGGGATTTTTCAGGGTTAATTTTGGTGCTTTTTAGGTTAATTTTGGGGTTAATTTTGTTGGCTTTGGGGTGATTTTTCGGGGTTAATTTTGGTGTTTTTTGGGTTAATTTTGGGGTTAATTTTGGTGGGTTTTGGGCTGATTTTTTGGGTGATTTTTTTGTGATTTTTGGAGTAATTTTGGGGTTAATTTTGGTGGGTTTTGGGGTGATTTTTGGAATGATTTTTTTTGGCAGTTTTGTGGTGATTTTTCAGGTGATTTTTTTGGTGATTTTTTGAGTAATTTTGGGGTTAATTTTGGTGGTTTTGGGGTGATTTTTCGGGTGATTTTTTGGTGATTTTTGGAGTAATTTTGGGGTTAATTTTGGGATTTTTTGAGTTAATTTTGGTGGTTTTTTGGTGATTTTTCAGGGTTAATTTTGGGATTTTTGAGTTAATTTTGGGGTTAATTTTGGTGGGTTTGGGGTGATTTTTCGGGGTTAATGTTGGGATTTTTGAGGTAATTTTGGGGTGATTTTGGGGTTAATTTTGGTGGTTTTAGGGTGATTTTTCAGGTAATTTTTTGCTAATTTTTGGAGTAATTTTGGGGTTAATTTTGGTGGTTTTGGGGTGATTTTTTGGGGTTAATTTTGGGATTTTTCGGGGTTATTTTTGCGTTAATTTTGGTGGTTTTGGGGTGATTTTTCAGGGTTAATTTTGGGATTTTTTGGGGTTAATTTGGGGTTAATTTTGTTGGTTTTGGGGCGATTTTTCAGGGTTAATTTTGGGATTTTTTGGTTAAATTTTGCTGTTTTTCGCCCTTTTCCCCTCTCTCCGCGTCCGTCCGTCCGTCCGTCCGTCCGCAGGAGCGCAGTGTCCGGTGCCCGATGTCCGGCCGGAAGCTGCGCCTGGCCCAGCTGGTCAGCGTCCGCTTCACCCCGGCCGCGCCCGGCCTGAGCCACGGGCAGCTGCTGGCCCGAGAGCCGAGTGACCGCTATGTGTGCGCGCTGACCGGGGACCCGCTGGGGAACGCAACACCCTGCGCCGTGCTCCGGCCATCGTGAGTGACCACTGAGTGACCGCTGAGTGACCACTGACTGACCTGAGTGACCATTGATAGCCCTGAGTGACCACTGATATCATTGACACCCACTGAGTGACCGCTACGTGTGCGCGCTGACCGGGGATCCGCTGGGGAACGCAACACCCTGCGCCGTGCTCCGGCCATCGTGAGTGACCACTGACCACTGACCAGTGACCCTGAGTGACCACTGATATCATTGACATCCACTGAGTGACCATTGACTGACCGCTGAGTGACCGCTCCGTGTGCGCGCTGACCGGGGATCCATTGGGCAATGCCACCCCCTGCGCCGTGCTCCGGCCATCGTGAGTGACCACTGAGTGACCACTGAGTGACCACTGATATCCCCTGAGTGAGCATTGATATCCCCTGAGTGACCGCTGACTGACCAGTGACCGCTGAGTGACCGCTACGTGTGCGCGCTGACCGGGGACCCGCTGGGCAATGCAACACCGTGTACTGTGCTCCGGCCATCGTGAGTGACCACTGACCACTGACCAGTGACCCTGAGTGACCACTGAGTGACCATTGACTGACCACTGACCGCTGAGTGACCGCTACGTGTGCGCGCTGACCGGGGATCCATTGGGGAATGCAACACCCTGCGCCGTGCTGAGACCCTTGTGAGTGACCACTGAGTGACCACTGAGTGACCACTGACTGACCCGAGTGACCATTGATATCCCCTGAGTGACCACTGATATCATTGACACCCACTGAGTGACCGCTGAGTGACCGCTACGTGTGCGCGCTGACCGGGGACCCGCTGGGGAATGCAACACCCTGCGCCGTGCTCCGGCCATCGTGAGTGACCACTGAGTGACCACTGAGTGACCACTGAGTGACCACTGATAGCCCTGAGTGACCACTGATATCATTGACACCCACTGAGTGACCGCTACGTGTGCACGCTGACCGGCGACCCGCTGGGGAACGCAACACCGTGTGCTGTGCTGAGACCCTCGTGAGTGACCACTGAGTGACCACTGACCGCTGAGTGACCATTGACTGACCTGAGTGACCATTGATATCATTGACACCCACTGAGTGACCGCTACGTGTGCGCGCTGACTGGGGACCCGCTGGGCAATGCAACACCCTGCGCCGTCCTGAGACCCTCGTGAGTGACCACTGACCACTGACCAGTGACCCTGAGTGACCATTGATATCCCCTGAGTGACCACTGACCGCTGAGTGACCGCTACGTGTGCGCGCTGACCGGCGACCTGCTGGGCAATGCCACCCCCTGCGCCGTGCTCCGGCCATCGTGAGTGACCACTGACCACTGACCAGTGACCCTGAGTGACCACTGACTGACCTGAGTGAGCATTGATATCCCCTGAGTGACCATTGACTGACCATTGACCGCCAAGTGACCGCTACGTGTGCGCGCTGACCGGGGATCCCTTGGGAATGCAACGCCGTGTGCCGTCCTGAGACCCTCGTGAGTGACCACTGAGTGACCACTGAGTGACCACTGAGTGACCATTGATAGCCCTGAGTGACCGCTACGTGTGCGCGCTGACCGGTGACCCGCTGGGGAACGCAACGCCATGTGCCGTGCTCCGGCCATCGTGAGTGACCACTGAGTGACCACTGAGTGACCACTGATAGCCCTGAGTGACCATTGATAGCCCTGAGTGACCATTGATAGCCCTGAGTGACCATTGATATCCCTGAGTGACCACTGACTGACCTGAGTGACCATTGATAGCCCTGAGTGACCACTGACTGACCACTGAGTGACCACTGACTGACCTGAGTGACCATTGATAGCCCTGAGTGACCATTGATAGCCCTGAGTGACCGCTACGTGTGCGCGCTGACCGGGGATCCTCTGGGCAATGCCACCCCCTGTGCCGTCCTGAGACCCTCGTGAGTGACCACTGAGTGACCACTGAGTGACCTGAGTGACCACTGATATCCCCTGAGTGACCACTGATATCATTGACACCCACTGAGTGACCGCTACGTGTGCGCACTGACCGGGGATCCGCTGGGGAACGCCACACCGTGTGCCGTCCTGAGACCCTCGTGAGTGACCACTGAGTGACCATTGACTGACCATTGATAGCCCTGAGTGACCATTGATAGCCCTGAGTGACCATTGATAGCATTGACACCCACTGAGTGACCGAGTGACCGCTCCGTGTGCGCGCTGACCGGCGACCCGCTGGGGAACGCAACGCCGTGTGCTGTGCTCCGGCCATCGTGAGTGACCGCTGAGTGACCACTGAGTGACCACTGAGTGACCACTGACCGCTGAGTGACCGCTACGTGTGCGCGCTGACCGGGGATCCCTTGGGGAATGCAACGCCGTGTGCTGTGCTCCGGCCATCGTGAGTGACCACTGAGTGACCACTGACCGCTGAGTGACCACTGATAGCCCTGAGTGACCATTGATATCATTGACACCCACTGAGTGACCATTGACTGACCGCTGAGTGACCGCTACGTGTGCGCGCTGACCGGCGACCCGCTGGGGAACGCAACACCCTGCGCCGTGCTCCGGCCATTGTGAGTGACCACTGACCACTGACCAGTGACCCTGAGTGACCACAGACTGACCCGAGTGACCACTGACTGACCACTGACCGCTGACTGACCACTGACCGCTGACTGACCACTGACCGCTGAGTGACCGCTACGTGTGCGCGCTGACCGGCGACCCGCTGGGCAATGCCACCCCCCTGCGCCGTGCTGAGACCCTCGTGAGTGACCACTGACCACTGACCAGTGACCCTGAGTGACCATTGATAGCCCTGAGTGACCATGGATAGCCCTGAGTGACCATTGATAGCCCTGAGTGACCGCTACGTGTGCGCGCTGACCGGGGATCCATTGGGCAATGCCACGCCCTGCGCCGTCCTGAGACCCTCGTGAGTGACCACTGAGTGACCACTGAGTGACCACTGAGTGACCGCTGAGTGACCACTGAGTGACCTGAGTGACCATTGATAGCCCTGAGTGACCGCTGAGTGACCACTGAGTGACCGCTGAGTGACCGCTACGTGTGCGCGCTGACCGGGGATCCATTGGGCAATGCCACCCCCTGCGCCGTGCTCCGGCCATCGTGAGTGACCACTGACCACTGACCAGTAACCCTGAGTGACCACTGAGTGACCTGAGTGACCACTGATAGCCCCTGAGTGACCGCTGACTGACCACTGACTGACCATTGATAGCACTGATATCACTGATAACCCCTGAATGACCACTGAGTGACCACTGACCAGTCACCCTGAGTGACCATTGATAGCCCTGACTGACCACTGACTGACCACTGAGTGACCATTGACCACGGAGTGACCACTGAGTGACCATTGACTGACCACTGAGTGACCACTGACCATGGAGTGACCACTGACCAGCGGCACCCCTGACTGCCCCCTGTGAGTGACCACTGAGTGACCCTGAGTGACCCTGAGTGACCCTGGCCGTGTGTCCATGGCTCAATGGTCACTGTGGTCACTCATTGGTCACTGTGGTCACTCATTGGTCACTGTGGTCACTCTGTCCATCTGTCCAGGGGCTCGGTGGTCACTGTGGGGTATCAGTGGTCACTCATAGGTCACTCTGTCCATCTGTCCATCTGTCCAGGGGCTCGGTGGTCACTCAGTGGTCACTCAGTGGTCACTCAGCGGTCACTGTGGTCACTCAGTGGTCACTCAGTGGTCACTGTGGTCACTCATTGGTCACTCTGTCCATCTGTCCATCTGTCCAGGGGGCTCGGTGGTCACTGTGGGCTATCAGTGGTCACTCAGTGGTCACTGTGGTCACTCTGTCCATCTGTCCATCTGTCCAGGGGCTCGGTGGTCACTGTGGTCACTCGGTGGTCACTGTGGGGTATCAGTGGTCACTCAGTGGTCACTCACGGTCACTCTGTCCATCTGTCCCTCTGTCCAGGGGCTCGGTGGTCACTCTGGGGTATCAGTGGTCACTGTGGTCACTCATGGTCACTCATTGGTCACTCTCTGTGTCCCCCCAGGGGCTCGGTGGTCACTCAGTGGTCACTCTGGGCTATCAGTGGTCACTGTGGTCACTCATTGGTCACTGTGGTCACTCTGTCCATCTGTCCATCTGTCCAGGGGCTCGGTGGTCACTGTGGTTACTGTGGTCACTGTGGTCACTCATTGGTCACTCAATGGTCACTGTGGTCACTCAGTGGTCACTCAGTGGTCACTGTGGTCACTCAGTGGTCACTCTGTCCATCTGTCCATCTGTCCAGGGGCTCGGTGGTCACTCTGGTCACTCTGTCCATCTGTCCATCTGTCCAGGGGCTCAGTGGTCACTCAGTGGTCACTCAGCGGTCACTCTGGGCCATCATTGGTCACTGTGGTCACTCTGTCCATCTGTCCATCTGTCCAGGGGCTCGGTGGTCACTCTGGGCTATCAATGGTCACTGTGGTCACTCAGTGGTCACTCAGTGGTCACTGTGGGGTATCAGTGGTCACTCATTGGTCACTCTGTGTCCATCCAGGGGCTCGGTGGTCACTCTGGGCTATCAGTGGTCACTGTGGTCACTCAGTGGTCACTGTGGTCACTCAGTGGTCACTGTGGTCACTCTGTGTCCATCCAGGGGCTCGGTGGTCACTCTGGCCGCGGTTCGGCGCCTGCTCCGGCCGGACATGCGGGACCCCCTGAGCGGGGCGGAGCTCGGCGACGGTGACGTCATCGAGCTGCAGAGGGTGGGGGAGGGGCCGAGGGGGGCGGGGAATTCGGGGGAATTTGGGGGAATTTTGGGGAATTTGGGGGGATTTTGGGGAAATTTGGGGGAAATTTCGGGAAATTTCGGGAAATTTGGGGGCTTTCGGGGGGGTTTGGGGGGATTTTGGGGAAATTTGGAGAATTTTGGGGGAAATTTGGGGAATTTTGGGGAAACTTGGGGGCTTTAGGAGGGATTTTGGGGAAATTTGGGGAAATTTGGGGGCTTTAGGAGGGATTTTGGGGAATTTGGGGGAAATTGGGGGAAATTTGGGGGAATTTCAGGCAATTTGGGGGCTTTAGGAGGGATTTTGGGGGGGTTTGGGGGGATTGTGGGGAAATTTGGAGAATTTTGGGGGAACTTGGGGAAATTTGGGGAATTTTGGGGAATTTTGGGGGCTTTCGGAGGGATTTTGGGGAAATTTGGGGAATTTGGGGGAAATTTGGAGAATTTGGGGGAAATTTGGGGAAATTTGGGGGCTTTCGGAGGGATTTTGGGCGGAATTTTGGGGAAATTTGGAGAATTTTGGGGAAATTTGGGGAAATCTGGGGAATTTGGGGGCTTTAGGAGGGATTTTGGGAGGTTTGGGGAATTTTGGGGAAATTTGGAGAATTTTGGGGAAATATGGGGAAATTTGGGGGAAATTTGGGGGCTTTAGGAGGGATTTTGGGGAAATTTGGGGAAATTTGGAGAATTTTGGGGAATTTGGGGGAAATCTGGGGGCTTTAGGAGGGATTTTGGGGAAATTTGGGGCCTTTAGGAGGGATTTTGGGGAAATTTGGAGAATTTTGGAGAATTTTGGGGAAACTTGGGGAATTTTGGGGAAATTTGGGGGCTTTAGGAGGGATTTCGGGGAAATTTGGGGAATTTTGGGGAAATTTGGGGATTTTAGGAGGGATTTTGGGGAAATTTGGGGAATTTTGGGGAATTTGGGGGGAAATTTGGGGGCTTTAGGAGGGATTTCGGGGAAATTTGGGGAATTTAGGGGAAATTTGGAGTAATTTGGGGGAAATTTGGGGGAAATTTTGGGGAAATTTGGGGGCTTTAGGAGGGATTTTGGGGGAATTTTGGGGAAATTTGGAGAATTTGGGGGAATTTGGGGGAAATCTGGGGGCTTTAGGAGGGATTTTGGGGGGGTTTGGGGGGATTTTGGGGAAATTTGGAGAATTTTGGGGAAATTTGGGGAAATTAGGGGAAATTTGGGGGCTTTAGGAGGGATTTGGGGGAAATTTGGGAAATTTTGGGGAAATTTGGGGGCTTTAGGAGGGATTTTGAGGAAATTTGGGGAATTTAGGGGAATTTTGTGGAAGTTTGGGGAATTTGGGGAAATTTGGGGAATTTGGGGAAATTTGGGGAAATTTCGGGCAATTTGGGGGCTTTCGGAGGGATTTTGGGGGGGTTTGGGGGGATTTTGGGGAAATTTGGAGAATTTTGGGGAAATTTGGGGAAATTAGGGGAAATTTGGGGAAATTAGGGGAAATTTGGGGGCTTTAGGAGGGATTTGGGGGAAATTTGGGGAATTTTGGGGAAATTTGGGGGCTTTAGGAGGGATTTTGGGGAAATTTGGGGAATTTAGGGGAATTTTGTGGAAGTTTGGGGAATTTTGGGGAAATTTGTGGAAAATTTGGGGGCTTTAGTTGGGATTTTGGGGGGTTTTGGGGGGATTTTGGGGTTCTGGGGGGGTTGGGGGATTTGAGGGGGATTTTGGGGAATTTTGGGGGTTTGGGGAGATTTTGGGGTTCTGGGAGGGATTTTGGGGGGATTGGGAGAGGTTTGGGGGGGATTTGGGGATTTTGGGATTCTGGGGGATTTGGGAGAGATTTGGGCCGAATTTTGGGGGGTTCTGGGGTGGATTTTGGGATTCTGGGGTGGATTTTGGGGGGTCTGGGGTGGAATTTTGGGCAATTTGGGGGATTTGGGGAGTTTGAGGGAGATTTTGGGGAGGTTTGGGGGAATTTGGGGTTCTGGGTGGATTTTGGGGGGATTTGAGGTAAATTTGGGGGGATTTTGGGAGTTTGAGACGGATTTTGGGGGCTCTGGGAGGATTTTCAGGGCGATTCGGGGAATTTTGGGGGGTTTGGGGAGATTTTGGGGGTTCTGGGGGGGATTTTGGGGGGTTTCGGGTGGATTTGGGGAGTTTGGGGCATTTGGGGTGAATATTGGGGGGGATTTTGGGGGTGTTTGGGAGGATTTTTGGGGCCATTTTGGGGTGTTTGGGGTAAATTTGGGGGATTTGGGTAAATTGGGGGGATTTGGGTAAATTGGGGGGTTCTGGGGGATTTGGGGGGGAATTTGGGGGGGAATTTGAGGCAGATTTGGGGGGATTTTGGGGCGATTTCAGGGGATTTTGGGGGTTCAGGGAGGTCTGGAGCGGATTTTGGGGGGATTGGAAGGGATTTGTGTGAATTTCAGGAGTCTGGGTTGGATTTTGGGGGGATTTGGGCGAATTTGGGGCTCTTTGTTGCATTTTGGGGTCCCCCCTCACCCCATTTTTTTCCCCCCTCAGGGCGGGGACCGGCTTTGCTGGGGCCGGGGTTTCCCTGGAGGCCAAAAAATCCCGGCCGGTGATGCAGGCCTAGGGGGGACCCCAAAATCCGGGGCACCCCAAAACCCCAGAAACCCCAAAACCCCAAAAATTCCCCCCAAAAAATTCCCCCAAATCCCCTTTAATTCCCCACAAATTCCCTTTAAATCCCCCCAACCCCATTTCCCTCCCCAAATAAATTTTTTTTCCACCCCAAAATAAATTTCTTTCCTCTTTTTGAACCCCCCAAAATTTTTGGGGCTTTTGAATTTTTGAAAAATTCAAATTTTGGGGCTTTGTTGCCCTTTTAATTCCCCCCTTGTGGGCCCCACCCGCGCGTTGCCCTTTAAGGCGTCCAAGCCCCACCCCCTCCTCCAGCCCAACAATCAGCGCTCGGAACACAGAACTGTCAGTTTATTGGCAAAGTGGGCGCGGCCTCGGCGGCGTCGCCCAATCAGCTTTGGACAAAAATAAAGTGGGCGGGGCTTCCAAAAGGCCACGCCCAAATCTGCTACAAAATGGGGGGGGGGGGGGGAGCCCCAGATTCGGAGCTGTCAATCAAAATCCCGGTGGCTCCGCCCCCTTTTAAAGGCCACGCCCCCTTTTTGGGGGGAGGGGTCCCCAAAATCTGTGCAAAGTGTGGGGGGGGGAGGGGCGGGACCCCCCCCAAAATAAGACACTTGGTGGGGGGAGGGGCGACCCCCAAATTTTTGGGGTGAAAATTTAAAATTTTGGGAAAATCCCCCAAATTTTGGGGTGAAAATTTAAAATTTTGGGAAAGTCCCCCAAATTTTGGGGTGAAAATCTAAAATTTTGGGAAAATCTCCCAATTTTGAGGTGAAAATCGAAAATTTTGGGAAAATCCCCCAAATTTTGGGGTGAAATTTAAAATTTTGGGAAAAATCCCCCAAATTTTGGGATCTCCCCTCCCCCTTTCGGCTTCTGGGGGGACCCAATTTGGGGAGGGGGCGTTGAAGAGCCCCCCTCATTTTTTGGGGGGTCCCCAAGGGTCTAAACCCCCAAATTTTTAAACCCCCAAATTTTTAGGGAAAATTCCCCAAATTTTGGGGTCAAAATATCAAATTTTGGGGTAAAACCCCAAATTTTGGGGTCTCCCCTCCCCCATTGAGCTTTTGGGGGACCCCAAGGCTTGAAACACCCAAATTTTAGGGAAAATCTCCAAATTTTTGGGGTCAAAATATCAAATTTTGGGGTTCTTGGGGGATTTTAGGGAAAACCCCCAAATTTTGGGGTGAAAATCTCAAATTTTTAGGAAAAAAAACCCCAAATTTCAGGAAAAAAAAACCCCAAATTTTAGGGGTGTGACCCCTAAATTTTGACCTGAAAACCCCCAAATTTTTTTCTTTTCCAACCATTTTTTAGGGGTGCTCCCAAATCACCCCAAAAAATCGATTGGGGGGGGGTAAAAAAAGTGAATTTTAAGGCTTTGAAATTGGGATTTTTTGGGGTTTTTGGGGGTTTTTTTGCAGGTTTTGGGGGTTTTGGGTTTTTGGGGATTTTTTGGGGGGGTTTTTTTGGGTTTTTTTGGGGATTTTTGGGGGGTCAGGGGGGGGTCCCCGGCCAGGAGTCGGGGCCGGGGGAGGTCCCCGAACATTTCGGTGCCGTCGCCGCCGCCCCGCAGGGTCAGGGCTCGCATGGAGGCGGCGATTTTCTCCAGGTCCGGGGGGGGCCTGAAATGGGAAAAATTTGGGAGGTTTTGGGTCAAAAATCCCCAAAATTATCCCCCAAAAAAGAGCCCTGAAATCAACCCGAAAAATCCTCTCGAAATCGCAAAAACGAAGCCCAAAATATCCCCAAATTTCTCACCTCAAAATTTCCCAAATCGCCTCAAAATTCAGCAAATCCACCCAAAAAAATCCCCCAATATTTCAAATGTTCCAAAAGCTCCCTTAAATCCCCCAAAATCGCCCCCAAAGGTGAAAAAATTCACCCCAAAATCCTCACAAATCTCCCCAAAATCCTCCCAAAAGCACCCAGAAAATTCCCCTCCAAAATCCCAAAAATACCCCCCAAAAATACCCCCAAATCTTCCCCCAAAAATCCCAAAATCGCCCCCTGAAATGGGCAAAATTTGGGGGGTTTTGGGCCAAAAATCCCCAAAATTATCCCCAAAAATCAGCCCTGAAATCAGCCCGAAAATCCTCTCGAAATCGCAAAAACGAAGCCCAAAATATCCCCAAATTTCTCACCCCAAAATCTCCCAAATCGCCTCAAAATTCAGCAAATCCACCCAAATGAAATCCCCCAATATTTCAAATGTTCCCAAACCGCCCTTAAATCCCCCAAAATCTCAAAAAAAACTCAAAGAAATCTTTCCAAAATCCCAAAAAATCCTCCCAAAAAAAATCTCACCCAAAATCCCCTCAATCATCCCCCAAAAATCCCAAATTTACTTCAAAATCTTCCCAAAATCCCCCCAAAAATCATCCCCAAAACCCCAAATTTCCCCCAAAAAATGCCCCAAAATCCCAAAAAAATCCCCCAAAAATCCCCCAAAAATCAAAAAAATACCCCAAAACCCCCAAATTCCCCCTAAAAATCCCCTGAAACATCAAAAATCCTCCCTAAAACCCCAAAATCCTCCCAAACCCCCTCAAAAAGACACAAAATCCCCCCCGAACTCCCCCAAAATCTGCCCTAAAATGGCTCCCAAATCCCCCCAAACCTCGCCCGAATCTCCCCAATTTCCGCCACAAACCCCCTCCAAAACCCCTCAAAATCCCAAATTTTCCTCAAATTTTCCTCAAATTTTCCCAAATTTCCCCCAAATTTCCCATTTTCCCACCTTTCCGGCGCTGCCCGCGCTCTCCCCCGGGGCTCTGCGGGCCCAGCTCGGCACCGGCAGCGACTGAGCCAGACCCCCCAAAATCCCCCCAAAATCCCCCCAAATCCCCTCATTTCACCCCAAAATCCCCCCATAAAATCCCCCAAATCTCAAAATCCTCTCTAAAACCCCAAAATCCTCCCAAACCCCCTCAAAAAGACACAAAAATCTCCCCCGAAACTCCCCCAAAATCTGCCCTAAAATGGCTCCCAAATCCCCCCAACCTCGCCCGAATCTCCCCAATTTCCGCCCAATTTCCCCCCCAAACCCCCTCAAAAACCCCTCAAAATACCAATTTTTCCTCAAATTTTCTTCAAATTTTCTTCAAATTTCCCCAAATTTTCCCAAATTTCCCCCAAATTTCCCATTTTCCCACCTTGCCGGCGCTGCCCGCGCTCTCCCCCGGGGCTCTGCGGGCCCAGCTCGGCACCGGCAGCGACCGAGCCAGACCCCCCAAAATCCCCCCAAATCCCCCCAAAATCCCCTCATTTCACCCCAAAATCCCCCCATAAAATCCCCAAAATCCCCCCAATCCTAAAAATCCTCCCTAAAACCCCAAAATCCTCCCAAACCCCCTCAAAAAGACACAAAATCTCCCCCGAACTCCTCCAAAATCTGCCCTAAAATGGCTCCCAAATCCCCCAAACCTCGCCCGAATCTCCCTAATTTTGCCCCAATTTCTCCCCCAAAAACCCTCAAAATCCCAAATTTTCCTCAAATTTTCCTCAAATTTCCCTCAAATTTCCCCAATTTTCCCCCAAATTTCCCATTTTCCCACCTTGCCGGCGCTGCCCGCGCTCTCCCCCGGGGCTCTGCGGGCCCAGCTCGGCACAGGCAGCGACCGAGCCAGACCCCCCAAAATCCCCCAAAATCCCCTCATTTCACCCCAAAATCCCCCCATAAAATCCCCAAAATCCCCCCAATCTAAAAATCCTCCCTAAAACCCCAAAATCCTCCCAAACCCCCTCAAAAAGACACAAAATCTGCCCTAAATCCCCCCTGAACTCCCCCAAAATCTGCCCTAAAATGGCTCCCAAGCCCCCCCAAACCTCGCCCGAATCTCCCCAATTTCCCCCCAATTTCCCCCCAAACCCCCTTCAAAACCCCTCAAAATACCAATTTTTCCACAAATTTTCCTCAAATTTCCCCAAATTTCCCCCAAATTTTCCCATTTTCCCACCTTTCCGGCGCTGCCCGCGCTCTCCCCCGGGGCTCTGCGGGCCCAGCTCGGCACCGGCAGCAGCAGCGGCCGAGCCGGACACCCCAAAATCCCCCAAAATCCCCCCAAAATCCCCTCATTTCACCCCAAAATCCCCCCATAAAAAATCCCCAAAATCCCCCCAATCGTAAAAATCCTCCCTAAAACCCCAAAATCCTCCCAAACCCCCTCAAAAAGACACAAAATCTCCCCCGAACTCCCCCAAAATCTGCCCTAAAATGGCTCCCAAATCCCCCAAACCTCACCCGAATCTCCCCAATTTCTCCCCCAAACCCCCTCCAAAACCCTTCAAAATCCCAAATTTTCCTCAAATTTTCCTCAAATTTCCCCAAATTTCCCCCAAATTTCCCCAAAATTTCCCATTTTCCCACCTTTCCGGCGCTGCCCGCGCTCTCCCCCGGGGCTCTGCGGGCCCAGCTCGGCACCGGCAGCGGCAGCGACCGAGCCAGGGCGGGCCCGGCCGGGATCGAACGGGGCGGGACCGGATCGGGGCCGCTCTCTGTGAGGGGGAAAAGAGAATAAAAAGAAATTTAAAATTAAAATAAAAAACAAAATAATCCCAAAATACGAAAAAAAAAAAAAAAACCAAAGGAACCCCGAAAAAATCTACAAAGAACCAGAAAACAGAAGCATAAAAAAGAACCAGAAAAAAAGCGGATCGGGGGCTCTCTCTGAGGGCGGAAAGATGGGCAGGGAAAAAGAAAATAAAAACAAATTAAAAAATAATAAAAAAAAAAAAATCCCAAAATACGAAAAATAAAAAAAATGCCCAAACGAACCCCGTAAAAAACCCACAAAGAACCAGAAAACGGAAGCATAAAACAGAACCAGAAAAGAAGCGGATCGGGGGCGCTCTCTGCGGGGGGGGAAAGATGGGCAGGAAAAAAGAGAATAAAAAAAAAATTAAAAAATTAAAAAAAAAAAAATCCCAAAATACGAAAAAAAAGAAAAAAAGCCCAAACGAACCCCGTAAAAAACCACAAAGAACCAGAAAAAATTTAAAAAAATAAAAAAAATTAAAAAAAAAAAAAAACAAAAAAAAAAACCAAAAAACAAACAAAAAACCAAACCAAAACAAAACAAAAAAACCAAACCAAACCAAACCAAAGCACCAAAAAACAGGGTCAGGGTGGGCAAGGAGGGAAAAAACAACAAAAAACCAGAAAAAAAAATTCCTAAAAACGCCCCCAAAAATTAAAAAAAAAAATTAAAAATATTCCTAAAAACACCCCAAAAAATTTAAAATTTTTTTTATAAAAATCCCTAATAATGCTCCCACCCTAAATTTTTAATTTTCCCAAATTCCCCCCAAATTTTCCCCCCAAAAATCCAAATTTTCCCCCAAAAATCCAAATTTTCCCCCAAAAATCCCAAATTTCCCCCCAAAAATCCCCAAATTTCCCCCCAAAATCCCCAAATTTCCCCCCAAAAATCCCAAAATTTGCCCCAAAATTCCCAAATTTCCCCCCAAAAATCCCAAATTTCCCCCCCAAAATCCCAAATTTTCCCCCAAAAATCCCAAATTTCCCCCCAAAATCCCCAAATTTCCCCCCAAAAATCCCAAATTTTGCCCCCAAAAATCCCAAATTTTGCCCCCAAAATTCCCAAATTTCCCCCCAGAATTCACAAATTTTGCCCCAAAATTCCCAAATTTCCCCCCAAATTCCCAATTTTCGCCCCAAAAATCCCAAATTTTCCCCCAAAAATCCCAAATTTCCCCCCAAAATTCCCAAATTTTGCCCAAAAAATCCCAAATTTTGCCCAAAAAATCCCAAATTTTGCCCCAAAAATCCCAAATTTTGCCCCAAAATCCCAAATTTTCCCCCAAAAATCCCAAATTTGCCCCAAAATTCCCAAATTTTCCCCCAAAATTCCCAAATTTTCCCCCAAAATTCCCAAATTTCCCCCCAAAAATCCCAATTTTTGCCCCAAAAATCCCAAATTTCCCCCAAATTCCCAAATTTCCCCCCAAAAATCCCAAATTTCCCCCAAAAAATCCCAATTTTTGCCCCAAAATTCCCAAATTTTGCCCGAAAATTCCCAAATTTCCCCCCAAAATCCCAAATTTTGCCCCAAAATTCCCAAATTTTCCCCCAAAATTCCCAAATTTTGCCCCAGAATTCCCAAATTTCCCCCCAAAATCCCAAATTTTGCCCCAAAAATCCCCATTTTCCCCCCAAAAATCCCAAATTTTGCCCCAAAATTCCCCCCCAAAATTCCCAAATTTTCCCCCAAAATTCCCAAATTTCCCCCCCAAAATTCCCAAATTTTGCCCCAAAAATCCAAATTTTCCTCCAAAATTCCCAAATTTTTCCCCAAAAATCCCAAATTTCCCCCAAAAAATCCCAAATTTCCCCCAAATTTCCCCCCAAAATTCCCAATTTTTCCCCCAAAATTCCCAAATTTCCCCCAAAATTCCCAAATTTCCCCCCAAATTCCCAATTTTTGCCCCTCCCCCACCGTCGGCGCTGTCCCAGTCGGGCTCCGGCTCCTCCTCGGGGCCCCTCCCCCACTCCTCGTCCATCAGGAACAGCCCTGGGGGGGGAGGGGACACAGGGGGGGGTCAGGGGGGACCCCAAAATCCACGGGAACCCCCCAAAATCGGAATTACACAAAACCACCACGAAATTCAAAATATTGTCCTGAAATTCCCACCAAAATTCAAAATATCCTCCCTAAAATTCAAAATATCCTCCCAAAATCCCCCCCAAAATTCAAAATATCCTCCCAAAATCCTCCCAAAATTTAAAATATCCTCCCCAAAATTCAAAATATCCTCCCAAATTCCCCCCAAAAAATCCAAAATATTCTCCCAAAATCCCCCCAAATTCAAAATATCCTCCCAAAATTCCCCCAGAATTCAAAATATTCTCCCAAAATTCCCCCAAATCCGGAATTACCCAAAATCCCCCCAAAATTCAAAATATCCTCCCAAAATCCCCCCAAAATTCAAAATATCCTCCCCAAAATCCCCCCCAAAATTCAAAATATTCCCCCCAAAATTCAAAATATCCTCCCAAAATCCCCCCCAAAATTCAAAATATCCTCCCCAAAATTCAAAATATCTTCCCAAATTTCCCCCAAAATTCAAAATATTCTCCCCAAAATTCAAAATATTCTCCCAAAATCCCCCCCAAAATTCAAAATATTCTCCCCAAAATTCAAAATATTCACCCCAAAATTCAAAATATTCTCCCAAAATCCTCCCAAAATTTAAAATATCCTCCCCAAAATTCAAAATATCCTCCCCAAAATCCCCCCCAAATTCAAAATATTCTCCAAAATTCAAAATATCCTCCCCAAAATCCCCCCCAAATTCAAAATATTCTCCCCAAATCCCCCCCAAAATACCCCAAGAACCCCCCAAAATCCGGAATTACCCCAAATCCCCCCAAAATTCAAAATATCCTCCCAAAATCCCCCCCAAAATTCAAAATATTCTCCCAAATTCCCACCAAAGTTCAAAATATTCTCCCAAAATCCCCCCAGAAATCCACAGGAACCCCCCAAAATCCGGAATTACCCAAAATCCCCCCAGAATTCAAAATATTCTCCCAAAATTCCCCCCAAAATTCAAAATATTCTCCCAAAATCCCCCCAAAATTTAAAATATCCTCCCCAAAATTCAAAATATCCTCCCAAATTCCCCCCAAAATTCAAAATATTCTCCCAAATTCCTCCCCAAAATTCAAATTATCCTCCCAAAATCCCCCCCCAAAAAATTCTAAAATTACCCCCAAATTCCCCCCAAAATTTAAAATATCCTCCCAAATTCCCACCAAAATTCAAAATATTCTCCCAAAATCCCCCCAAAAATCCACAGGAACCCCCCCAAATCCGGAATTCCCCAAAATCCCCCCCAAAATTCAAAATATTCTCCCAAAATCCCCCCAAAAAATCCAAAATTTCCCCCAAGTCCCCCCAAAATATCCACAGGACCCCCCTCAAAAAATCCAGAATTACCCAAAAATGCCCTCAAATTCAAAATATTCTCCCAAAATTCCCCCCAAAAATTCAAAATATTCTCCCAAAATCCCCCCAAAATTTAAAATATCCTCCCCAAAATTCAAAATATTCTCCCAAAATCCACCCAGAAATTCAAAATATCCTCCCAAAATTCCCCCAAAAATTCAAAATATGCTCCCCAATTCCCCCCAAAATTCAAAATATCCTCCCAAAATTCCCCAGAATATCCCAAGAACCCCCCCAAAATCCAAAATATCCCCCCCAAAATTGAGCTGGGAACCCCCCAAATCCGGAATTACACAAAATCACCACGAAATTCAAAATATTGTCCTGAAATTCCCACCAAAATTCAAAATATCCCCCCCAAAATTCAAAATATTCTCCCAAAATTCAAAATATTCTCCCGAAATCCCCCCAAAATTCAAAATATTCTCCCCAAAATTCAAAATATTCTCCCCAAAATTCAAAATATTCTCCCAAAATCCTCCCAAAATCCCCCCAAAATTTAAAATATCCTCCCCAAAATTCAAAATATCCTCCCAAATTCCCCCCAAAATTCAAAATATTCTCCCAAAATCCCCCTTAAAATCCGGAATTACCCAAAATCCCCCCAAAATTCAAAATATCCTCCCCAAAACCCCCCCCAAATTTAAAATATCCCCCCAAAATTGCCCCCAAAATTCAAAATATTCTCCTAAACCCCCCCCAAAATACCCCAAGAACCCCCCAAAAATCCAGAATTCCCAAAAATTCCCCCAAAATTCAAAATATTCTCCTAAAATCCCCCCCAAAATACTCCAAGAACCCCCCAGAATCCAGAATGACCCCAAATCCCCCCCAAAATCCAAAATATCCCCCCCAAAATTGAGCCGGGACCCCCCCAAAAAAATTTGGAATTACCCAAAATCACCACGAAATTCAAAATATTGTCCCAAAATTCCCCCCAAAATATTCCAAGAACCCCCCAAAATCCGGAATTACCCAAAATCGCCCCAAAATTCAAAATATTCTCCCCAAAATCCCCCCAAAAACCCACGGGACCCCCCCCCAAAATCCAGAATTCCCCAAAATCCCCCCAAAATTCAAAATATTCTCCAAAATTCCCCCCAAAATTCAAAATATCCTCCCCAAAATTCAAAATATTCTCCCAAAATTCCCCCAAAAATTCAAAATATGCTCCCCAATTCCCCCCAAAATTCAAAATATCCTCCCCAAAACCCCCCCAAAATTCAAAATATCCTCCCAAAATTCCCACCAAAAAATCCAAAATATTCTCCCAAAATCCCCCCAAATTCAAAATATCCTCCCCAAAATCCCCCCCAAAATTCAAAATATCCTCCCCAAAATCCCCCCCAAAAAATGTAAAACTTCCCCCAAATTCCCCCCAAAATATCCCAAGAACCCCCCTCAAAAAATCCAGAATTACCCAAAATTCAAAATATTCTCCCCAAAATTCAAAATATGCTCCCCAAATCCCCCCAAAATTCAAAATATTCTCCAAAATTCCCCCCAAAATTCAAAATATCCTCCCAAAATTCCCCCCCAAAAATCCAAAATTTCCCCCAAATCCCCCCAAAATATCCCAAGAACCCCCCTCAAAAAATCCAGAATTACCCAAAATCCCCCCAAAAATTCCCAAATCCCCCCAAAATCCCACGAATTTCCCAAAAATTCCCTCCAGACCCCCAAAATTCCCCCCAAAAATTCTCAAAAAATCCCAAAAATTCCCGAATTTCCCCAAACCGCCCCTCCCCCTCACCGATGACGTCACTGGGCGCCGCCCCTCCCCCCCCTCTCCTCCGGGGGGGGGTCCCCAAATTTGGGGGGTCCCGGGGGGGAATTTTGGGGGGATTTGGGGCAAAATTTTGGGGATTTGGGGGAAAATTTGGGGGATTTGGGGCAAAATTTGGGGGTGAAATTTGAGGAAAATTCTGGGGTGAAATTTGAGGATTTTGGGCAAAAATCGGGGAATTTTTGGGATTTTTTGGGGGATTTTTGGGGGGATTTTGGGGTGAAATTTTGGGATTTTTTGGGGGGTTCAGGGGAGGATTTTTGGGGAGAGTTTGAGGATTTAGGGGAAAAGTTTGGGGGGAATTTTGGGGAAAAGTTTGGGAGGAAATTTGGGAATTTTGGGGAAAATTTTGGGGTGAAAATTGGGAATTTTGGGGGAAAGTTTGGGGTGAAAATTGGGAATTTTGGGGGAAAGTTTGGGAGGAAATTTGGGAATTTTGGGGGAAAGTTTGGGGCAAAAATTGAAGATTTTGGGATGGAAATTCAGGATTTTGGGGAGGATTTTGGGGTGAAAATTGCAGATTTTGGGAGGGATTTGGGGATGAAATTTGAGAATTTTGGGGAACTTTTAAGGGAGAATTTCTAAGAGAATTCTGGGGTGGAAATTCGGGATTTTGGGGTGAAATTTCAGCATTTTGGGGTGGATTTAGGCCTGAACTTGGGGGTTGATTTAGTGCTGGAAATTCAATTTTTTGGGCTGAATTTTGGGGTGAAAATTCCGGATTCTGGGCTGAATTTTGGCCTGAAAATTCCGAATTATGGGCTGAAGATTCTGAATTCTGGGCTGAAAATTCCGGATTTTGTGCTGAATTTGGGGCTGAATTTTGAGCTAAAAATTGAATATTTTGGGGTGAAAATTCCGAATTCTGGGCCGAATTTTGGCCTGAAAATTCCGAATTTTGGGCTGAAGATTCCGAATTCAGGACTGAAAATTCTGAATTCTGGGCTGAATTTTGAGATAAAAATTGAATATTTTGGGGTGAAAATTCCAAATTCTGGGTTGAATTTTGGGCTGAAAATTCCAGATTTTTTTCTGAATTTTGGGGTGAAAATTCCAAATTCGGGGCTGAATTTTGGGCTGAAAACTCCGGATTTTGGGCTGAATTTTGGGCTGAAAATTCTGAATTTTGGGGTGAAAATTCCAAATTTTTTGCTGAATTTTGGGGTGAAAATTCCGAATTTTGGGCTGAATTTTGGGCTGAAAATTCGGGATTTTTTGCTGAATTTTGGCCTGAAAATTCCGGATTTTGGGGTGAAGATTCCGAATTCTGGGCTGAAAATTCCGAATTCTGGGCTGAATTTGGGGCTGAATTTTGAGCTAAAAATTGAATATTTTGGGGTGAAAATTCCAGATTCTGGGCTGAATTTTGGGCTGAAAATTCCGGATTTTGTGCTGAATTTGGGACTGAATTTTGAGCTAAAAATTGAATATTTTGGGGTGAAAATTCCAAATTCTGGGCTGAATTTTGAGCTGAAAATTCCGGGTTTTTTGCTGAATTTTGGGGTGAAAATTCCAAATTCGGGGCTGAATTTTGGGCTGAAAACTCCGGATTTTGGGCTGAATTTTGGGCTGAAAATTCTGAATTTTGGGGTGAAAATTCCGAATTCTGGGCTGAATTTTGCGTCGAAAATTCCAGATTTTTTGCTGAATTTTGGCCTGAAAATTCCGAATTTTGGGCTGAAAATTCCGAATTCTGGGCTGAATTTTGGGCTGAAAATTCCGGATTTTGGGCTGAATTTTGGGCTGAAAATTCCGAATTTTTTGCTGAATTTTGGGCTGAAAATTCCGAATTTTTTGCTGAATTTTGGGGTGAAAATTCCGATTTTTTTGCTGAATTTTGGGCTGAAAATTCCGAATTTTTTGCTGAATTTTGGGCTGAAAATCCCGGATTTTGTTCTGAATTTTGTGCTGAATTTTGGGGTGAATCCGGGGGGTTCCCGAGCAGCTCCGCCAGGATCTGGGGCAGGAATTTGCGCGTGGCCGCGCCCAGGGCGCCGGGGCCGTGCTGCAGCAGCGCCGGGACCCCCCCGGAACCCCCCCAGAAGCCCAAAATGGTCACGTCCGGAGCCCCCGGCGAGCCCCGGAAACGCTCGGCGGCCGCTACCAACGAGCGCCAGGAATGGGGGGGGGACGACATGAGGGGGGAAATTTGGGGCAAAAATCGGGGAAATTTGGGAAAATTTGGAAAAATCTGGGAAATTTGGGGGGGTTTGGGGGGATTTAGGGGGATTTAAAGGAGTTTTGGGGGGATTTGGGGGGGTTTAGAGGGGGTTTGGGGGGATTTAGGGGAAATTTGGGGGGGTTTAGGGGGGATTTTGGGGAAATTTGGACAAATTTGGGGGGGTTTTGAGGGGGTTTGGGGGGATTTAGGGGGAATTTGGGGGGATTTAAAGGAGTTTTGGGGGGATTTAGGGGGGATTTGGGGGATTTAAAGGAGTTTTGGGGGGGTTTAGAGAAGGTTTGGGAAAATTTGGGGGAATTTGGAAAAATTCGGAAAAATTTGAAAAAAATTTGGGGGGGTTTCAAGGGGGTTTGGGGGGATTTAGGTGGGGATTTGGGGGATTTAAAGCAGTTTAGGGGGGATTTAGGGGGGCTTTGAGGGGGTTTGGGGGGATTTAGGGGAAACTTGGGGGGGTTTAGGGGGGATTTTGGGGAAATTTGGGAAAATTCAGAAAAATTTGGGGGGGTTTTGAGAGGGTTTGGGGGGATTTAGGGGGGATTTGGGGGGGTTTAAAGGAGTTTTGGGGGAAAATGGGGGAAATTTTGGGGGGGATTGGGAAAATTTGGGGGGGTTTTGAGGGGGTTTGGGGGAAAATGGGGGAAATCTGGGGGGGTTTAGGGGGGATTTTGGGGAAATTTGGAAAAATTGGGGAAAATTCAGAAAAATTTAGGGGGGTTTTGAGAGGGTTTGGGGGGATTTAGGGTGGATTTGGGGGGATTTAAAGCAGTTTTGGGGGGATTAAGGGGGAATTTGGGGGATTTAAAGGAGTTTTGGGGGATTTAGGGGAAAATTGGGGGGGTTTAGGGGGGATTTTGGGGAAATTTGGAAAAATTTGGGAAAATTCAGAAAAATTTGGGGGGTTTTGAAAGGGTTTGGGGGGATTAAGGGGGGATTTGGGGGGGTTTAAAGGAGTTTTGGGGGAAAATGGGGGAAATTTTGGGGGGGGTTGGGAAAATTTGGGGGGGTTTTGAGGGGGTTTGGGGGGATTTAGGGGAAATCTGGGGGGGTTTAGGGGGGATTTTGGGGAAATTTGGGAAAATTTGGACAAATTTGGGGGGGTTTTGAGGGGGTTTGGGGGGATTTAGGGGAAATTTGGGGGAATTTGGAAAAATTTGGGGGGTTTTGAGGGGGTTTGGGGGGATTTAGGGGGAATTTGGGGGGATTTAAAGGAGTTTTGGGGGAAAATGGGGGAAATTTGGGGGGGGTTGGGAAAATTTGGGGGGGTTTTGAGGGGATTTGGGAGCTTTTCAGGAGGATTTGGGGGGGATTTCGAGGGGGTTTGGGAAAATTTGGGGGGGTTTAAAGGGATTTTGGGGGGGATTTGGGGGGGATTTGGGGGGATTTGGGGAGATTTAAAGGAGTTTTGGGAGGATTTGGGGGGGTTTTAAAGGTTTTGTGGGGGTTTTGGGGAGGGTTGGGAAATTTTGGGGAGATTTTGGGGGTTTTGGGGGTAATTTAAGGGGATTTTGGGGGGATTTGGGGGAATTTGGGGGGGTTTGGAGGGGATTAAAGCGGATTCAGCGGGCCCTGGGTGGGTTTAGGGGGGATTTGAGGGGAGGTTTTGGGGGGTTTGAGGGCGATTTGGGGTGTTAAGGGAATTTGAGGGGGAATTCGGGGGATTTTGGGAAAATTTAGGGGGGGATTTGGGGAATTCGGGGGTCCTGGGTGCGTTTTTGGGGGGGGTTTGAGGGGATTTAGGAGGGTCCCGTTTGGGTTTTTGGGGTTCCCGGGGCAGGTTTTTTTTTTGGGGGGGGGTCCCGAGGGGATCGCGCGGAGATTTGGGGGTAAAAACCGAAAATTTGGGGGTCCCGAGGGGGAATTTTGGGGCCCCGGAGCGGATTTTGAGGGTAAAAAAGAGGAATTTAGGGGGTAAAAAGGGGAAATTTGGGGTTAGAAAGGGGAAATTTGGGGTTAAGAGAGAGAAATCTGGGGTTAGAAAGGGGAATTTTGGGGTTAAAAACCGGAAATTTGGGGGTCCCGAGGGGGAATTTTGGGGTCCCGGAGCGGATTTTGAGGGTGAAAAGAGGAATTTAGGGGGTAAAAAGGGGAAATTTGGGTTAGAAAGGGGAAATTGGGGTTAGAAAAAGGGAATTTGGGGTTAGAAAGGGGAATTTTGGGGTTAGAAAGGGGAATTTTGGGGTCAGAAAAGGAAATTTCGGGGTCCCGGTCCGGGGGGGGGTCGCGGCACGGCCGGAACCGCTCGGCGGCCCCGGGGCCGCCCCCAAGATGGCGGCGGCGGAAGAGGCGGGGCCACGGCGCGGAATGGGCGGGGCTTAACCGGGAATCCACCAATAGTAGCGCGCGGGGAGGGTTGGGGCGTGGCTAGGATGTGGCGTGTTTTATGTTAATCACGCGGTTATCATTGGTTAGCTGGAGGAGTGGGCGTGTTTTATGTTAATCGCGCGATTATCATTGGTTAGCTGGAGGAGTGGGCGTGTTTTATGTTAATCACGCGATTGTCATTGGTTAGCTGGAGGAGTGGGCGTGGCTTGATGCGCCGGAATAGGCTCGGCTTATGCTGTGAGGGGAGCGATCCCGCGGCTCTGATTGGTCGGTGGGGCCGGGGCGATACCGGAAGTGGGCGTGGCCACCGGAAGCGGTTGAGCGGCCATGGAGGAGGCGGCGGGAGGGAGGGTGAGGCCTCCCCTCCCCCACCCCCCCAAAAAGCCCCCAAAAAGCCCCAAAATCCCCCCAAAAACTTCCCCAAATCCCTTCGGGACCCCAAAAATCCGCTCCGCGACCCTCAAAAACCCCCCGGGACCCCCAAAATTCCCCTCGGGACCCCCAAATTCCCCTCGGGACCCCTCAGAATCGGCTCCTGGAGCCCAAAATGGCCGCGGGGTTTGGTGTCCCCTCCCTCGGGTGACACCGCGCGGGGGGAGGGGACAGGGACAGGTGACAGTGATGGTGACAGTGACGGTGATGAGCGACAGTAACAGGGGAGAGGTGACAAGTGACAGTTGACAGGGACAGTGATGGTGACACGGTGACAGTGACTGTGATGGGGACGGTGACAGTGATACAGTGACAGTGACACAGGGACAGTGACACAGGGACAGTGACACAGTGGTGACAGTGACAGTGACAGTGACATGGTAGTGACAGTGACACAGTGACAGTGACACAGTGGTGACAATGATGGTGACACAGTGACACTGACAGTGACAGTGACAGTGACACAGTGACAGTGATGGTGACAGGGACATTGGGGGGGTGGCAGTGACAGTGACACGGTGACAGTGACACAGTGGTGACAGTGATAGGGACAGTGACAGAGTGACACTGACAGTGACAGTGACACAGTGACATGTGACAGTGATGGTGACAATGACACGGTGACAGTGACGGTGACAGTGACACAGTGACAGTGACAGTATTGTGGTGGCAGTGACAGTGACACAGTGGTGACAGTGGTGGTGACAGTGACACTGCCATGATGGTGACACGGTGACAGTGACAGTGCCATGATGGTGACAGTGACACAGTGACAGTGACACAGTGGTGACAATGATGTGACAGTGACAGTTTGGTGACAGTGACAATGACACGATGGTGACACTGGTGACACTGACACAGTGACAGTGATAGTGACAGTTTGGTGACAGTGACACAGTGACAGTGACACAGTGGTGACAGTGGTGGTGACAGTGCCATGATGGTGACACAGTGACAGTGACAGTGACACTGACACAGGGACAGGTGACAGTGATGGTGACAGGGACATTGGGGGGGTGGCAGTGACAGTGACACGGTGACAGTGACACAGTGGTGACAGTGATGGTGACACGGTGACAGTGACAGTGACAGTGACACAGTGACAGTGACACGGTGACAGTGACACAGTGGTGACAGTGGTGGTGACAGTGACAGTGGCATGACGGTGACACCGTGACAGTGACAGTTGACAGGTGACAGTGACACAGTGACAGTGACACAGTGGTGACAGTGATGGTGACACGGTGACACTGACAGTGACAGTGACACGGCGGGAGTGACACAGTGACAGTGGTGGTGACAGTGACAGTGCCATGATGGTGACACAGCGACACTGACAGTGACACTGACACGGTGACAGTGACACGGTGACAGTGACACGGTGGTGACAGTGACAATGACAGTATTGTGGTGGCAGTGACAGTGACAGGTGACAGTGATGGTGACAACGACACAGTGACAGTGATGGTGACAGTGACACAGTGACAGTGACACATTGGTGACAGTGACACAGTGACAGTGACACATTGGTGACAGTGACACAGTGGTGACAATGGTGGTGACAGTGACAGTGCCATGATGGTGACACGGTGACACTGACAGGTGACAGTGACACAGTGACAGGTGATGGTGACAGGGACATTGGGGGGGTGGCAGTGACAGTGACAGTGCCATGATGGTGACAGTGACACGGTGACAGTGACAGTATTGTGGTGGCAGTGACAGTGACACAGTGACAGGTGACAGTGATGGTGACACAGTGACACTGACAGTGACAGTGACACGGTGGCAGGTGACAGTGATGGTGACAATGACACGGTGACAGTGACGGTGACAGTGATAGGGACAGTGACACGGTGACAATGACACATTGGTGACAGTGATGGTGACAGGGACATTGGGGGGTGGCAGTGACAGTGACACAGGGACAGTGACACAGTGGTGACAGTGATGGTGACACGGTGACACTGACAGTGACACTGACACAGTGGTGACAGTGACACAGTGGTGACAGTGACAGTGCCATGATGGTGACACGGTAACAGTGACAATGGCAGTGACACAGTGACAGTGACACGGCGGTGACACTCTGGTGAGTTTTGGTGACCCCTGGGTGACACTCTGGTGACACTGGTGACACTGTGGTGACAATGACAGTGACAGTGACAATGGTGACACTGTCCCTGTCCCAGGTGCTGCTGTCCCTGTCAGGGTCTCTGTCCCTCTGTCCATCCCTCTGTCCCTGGTGACACTGGTGACACTGACAGTGACACAGCGGTGACACTGGTGAGAGTTTGGCGACAGTTTGGTGACACTGGTGACAGTGACAATGGTGACGCTGTCCCCATGTCCCAGGTGCTGCTGTCCCTCTCGGGGGTGTCCGTCCCTCTGTCTGTCCCTGGGTGACGCTGGTGACACCGTGGTGACACTGGCAGTGACAGTGACAGTTTGGTGACAGTGACACAATGGTGACACTTTGGTGACACTGACACTGTCCTCCAGGTGCTGCTGTCCCTGTCGGGCGTGTCCGTCCCTCTGTCCGTCCCTCTGTCCGTCCCTGGGTATCATTATGGTGACACTGACAGTGACAGTGACACTGTGGTGACAGTGACAGTGACAGTGACAGTGACAGTGACAGTGACAGTTTGGTGACAGTGACAGTGACACAATGGTGACACCGTCCTGTCCCTGTCCCTGTCCCAGGTGCTGCTGTCCCTCCCGGGGGTGTCCGTCCCTCTGTCCCTGGGTGACACTGGTGACACTCTGGGTGACACTGTGGTGACAGTGACAGTGACAGTGACAGTGACACGATGGTGACAATGGTGACACTGTGGTGACACTGGCACTGTCCTGTCCCTCTGTCCCAGGTGCTGCTGTCCCTGCCTGGAGTCTCTGTCCCTCTGTCCGTCCCTCCGTCCCTGGGTGTCATTATGGTGACACTGACAGTGACAGTGACACAATGGTGACAGTGACACAATGGTGACAGTGACAGTGACAATGACACGATGGTGACAATGGTGACACTGTCCCAGGTGCTGCTGTCCCTCTCGGGCGTGTCCGTCCCTCTGTCCGTCCCTGGGTGACACTGGTGACACAATGGTGACACTGGTGACACTGTGGTGACAGTGACAGTGACAGTGACAGTTTGGTGACAGTGACAATGACACAATGGTGACACTGACAGTGACAGTGACACTGACAGTGACAGTGACAATGACACAATGGTGACAGTGGTGACACTGTGGTGACAGTGACACTGTGACACTGTCCCTGTCCCAGGTGCTGCTGTCCCTCTCGGGGGTCTCTGTCCCTCTGTCCCTGGGTGACACTGGTGACACCGTGGTGACGGTGACAATGACACAATGGTGACACTGGTGACACCGTGGTGACACTGGTGACACTGTGGTGACAGTGACAGTGACAGTGACAGTGACAATGACACAATGGCGACACTCTGGGTGACACTGTGGTGACAGTGACAGTGACAGTGACACAATGGTGACAATGGTGGTGATTGTGACGGTGCCATGATGGTGACATGGTGACACTGACAGGTGACAGTGACACAGTGGCAGTGACACGGTGACAGTGACATGGTGACAGTGACACGGCGGGAGTGACACAGTGACAGTGACAGTGACACAGTGACAGTGACACAGTGACAGTGACAGTGACAGTGACACGGTGACAGTGACACAGAGGTGACAGTGACAGTGACACGATGGTGACACAGTGACAGTGACAATGGCAGTGACAGTGACACAGTGGTGACATTGACAACGGCAGTATTGTGGTGGCAGTGACAGTGACACGGTGACAGTGACACATTGGTGACAGTGATGGTGACAGTGACACAATGGTGACAATGGTGGTGACAGTGACAGTGCCATGATGGTGACACGGTGACACTGACAGGTGACACTGACAGCAGTGACAGTGACACTGCCATGACAGTGACATGGTGACAGTGACAATGGCAGTGACAGTGACACAGTGGTGACAGTGACAATGGCAGTATTATGGTGGCAGTGACAGTGACAGTGACAGTGACAGTTTGGTGACAGTGACAATTACAATGACACGATGGTGACACTCTCCCTGTCCCTGTCCCAGGTGCTGCTGTCCCTGTCGGGCGTGTCCGTCCCTCTGTCCGTCCCTGGGTGACACTGGTGACACAATGGTGACACTGACAGTGACAGTGACAGTGACAATGACACAATGGCGACACTCTGGGTGACACTGTGGTGACAGGGACAGTGACAGTGACAGTTTGGTGACGGTGACACGATGGTGACGCTGGTGACACTGACACTGTCCTGTCCTGTCCCTGTCCCAGGTGCTGCTGTCCCTCTCGGGCGTGTCCGTCCCTCTGTCCGTCCCTGGGTGTCGTTATGGTGACACTGACAGTGACAATGACAGTGACACAATGGTGACACAGTGACAATGGTGACACTGACACTGTCCATCTGTCCCAGGTGCTGCTGTCCCTCTCGGGGGTGTCCGTCCCTCTGTCCGTCCCTGGGTGACACTGCTGACACTGTGGTGACAGTGACACAACGGTGACAGCTTGGTGACACTGTGACACCGTCCTGTCCCTCTGTGCCAGGTGCTGCTGTGCCTCTCGGGTGTGTCCGTCCCTGGGTGACACTCTGGGTGACACTGGTGACACTGTGGTGACAGTGACACTGACAGTGACAGTGACAGTTTGGTGACAGTGACAGTGACACGATGGTGACACTGGTGGCACTGTGGTGACACTGACAGTGACAGTGACAGTGACACAATGGCGACACTCTGGGTGACACTGACAGTGACAGTTTGGTGACAGTGACACGATGGTGACACTGGTGGCACTGTGGTGACACTGTGGTGACACTGACAGTGACAGTGACAGTGATAGTGACAATGACACAATGGTGACAATGGTGACACTGTGGTGACACTGACAGTGACAGTTTGGTGACAGTGACAGTGACACGATGGTGACACTGGGGACACTGTCCCTGTCCCTGTCCCAGGTGCTGCTGTCCCTCTGTCCATCCCTGGGAGACACTGGTGACACTGTGGTGACAGTGACACTGGCAGTGACAGTGGCAGTTTGGTCACAGTGACACAATGGTGACACTTTGGTGACACTGACGCTGTCCTCCAGGTGCTGCTGTGCCTCTCGGGCGTGTCCGTCCCTCTGTCCGTCCCTGGGTGACACTGCTGACACTGACAGTGACAGTGACAGTGACAGTGTCAATGACACAATGGTGACACAGTGACAGTTTTGGTGACACTGTCCGTCTGTCCCAGGTGCTGCTGTCCTGCCCAGTGTGTCCGTCCCTCTGTCCCTGGGTGACACTGGTGACACTGTGGTGACAATGACAGTGACAGTGACAATGACACGAT
The DNA here is from genome assembly GCA_031885435.1 of Passerculus sandwichensis. Classification (NCBI taxonomy): domain Eukaryota; kingdom Metazoa; phylum Chordata; class Aves; order Passeriformes; family Passerellidae; genus Passerculus; species Passerculus sandwichensis. The sequence goes on along the minus strand of CM063156.1, from coordinate 8,113,020 downwards.
GGTGACACTGACACTGACACAATGGTGACAGTGACAGTGACAGTGACACGATGGTGACACTGTGACAGTTTTGGTGACACTGTCCGTCTGTCCCAGGTGCTGCTGTCCCTGTCGGGCGTGTCCGTCCCTCTGTCCCTGGGTGACACTGGTGACGCTGTGGTGACAGTGACAATGACACTTTGGTGACAGTGACAGTGACAATGACACGATGGTGACACTGTCCTGTCTCTGTCCCCCTGTCCCAGGTGCTGCTGTCCCTGTCGGGCGTGTCCGTCCCTCTGTCCGTCCCTCTGTCCCTGGGTGACACTGGTGGCACTGGTGACACTGGTGACACAATGGTGACACTGACAGTGACAGTGACAATGACACGATGGTGACACAGTGACAGTTTTGGTGACACTGTCCGTCTGTCCCAGGTGCTGCTGTCCCTGTCGGGCGTGTCCGTCCCTCTGTCCCTGGGTGTCATTATGGTGACACTGACAGTGACACTGACACTGACAGTTCGGTGACAGTTTGGTGACACTGGTGACAGTGACACAATGGTGACAGTGACACAATGGTGACACTGTCCGTCTGTCCCAGGTGCTGCTGTCCCTGTCGGGCGTGTCCGTCCCTCTGTCCGTCCCTCCGTCCGTCCCCGAGGGGCTCCTGCGGGGGCACCTGCGGGTGCGGCAGCGGGTGAGAGACGGACTGGGAGCACTGGGATAAACTGGGATAAACTGGGATAAACTGGGATAAACTGGGAACAAACTGGGAGCACTGGGAGCACACTGGGATAAACTGGGAACAAACTGGGATATACTGGGAACAAACTGGGAGCACTGGGAGCAAACTGGGATGGACTGGGATATACTGGGAACAAACTGGGAGCACTGGGAGCACTGGGATAAACTGGGATGGACTGGGATGGACTGGGAGCAAACTGGGATAAACTGGGATATACTGGGAGGGACTGGGAACAAACTGGGACCAAACTGGGAGCAAACTGGGAGCACTGGGAGCAAACTGGGATAAACTGGGAGGGACTGGGATAAACTGGGAACAAACTGGGAGCAAACTGGGAACAAACTGGGATGGACTGGGATGGGACTGGGAGCACTGGGAGCAAACTGGGATAAACTGGGATAAACTGGGAACAAACTGGGAACAAACTGGGATATACTGGGATATACTGGGATGGGACTGGGAGCACTGGGAGCAAACTGGGAGGGACTGGGATAAACTGGGATGGACTGGGATAAACTGGGAACAAACTGGGAGCAAACTGGGAGCAAACTGGGATATACTGGGATATACTGGGATAAACTGGGATGGGACTGGGAGCAAACTGGGATATACTGGGATAAACTGGGAACAAACTGGGAACAAACTGGGGATACTGGGATGGACTGGGAGGGATTGGGATGGACTGGGAACTGAACTGGGGATACTGGGATGGGCTGGGAGCAAACTGGGACCAAACTGGGACCAAACTGGGATATACTGGGAGGGACTGGGAGGGACTGGGAACCAACCTGGGGATACTGGGGACGAAATTGGGCCTACTGGGAGGGACTGGGAGCCAAACTGGGGATACTGGGATGGGACTGGGAGGGACTGGGATGGGACTGGGGTCAAACTGGGGATACTGGGAGGGACTGGGAGGGGTTAAAGGGGGACTGGGAGGGACTGGGATGGACGAGGAAGAAACTGGGAGGGACTGGGAAAGGTAACCCCTGGTCCGTACTGGTTTATACTGGTTTGCACTGGTTCGTACTGGTTTATACTGGTCCATACTGGTTTGTACTGGTTTATACTGGTTTATACTGGTCCGTACTGGTTTATACTGGTCTGTACTGGTTTATACTGGTCCGTACTGGTTTATACTGGTTTATACTGGTTTGTACTGGTTTATAATGGTCTGTACTGGTTTATACTGGTTTATACTGGTCCACACTGGTTTATACTGGTCTGTACTGGTTTATACTGGTTTATACTGGTTTATACTGGTCTGTACTGGTTTATACTGGTCCACACTGGTTTATACTGGTCCGTACTGGTTTATACTGGTTTATACTGGTCCGTACTGGTTTATACTGGTCCATACTGGTCCGTACTGGTTTATACTGGTTTATACTGGTCCGTACTGGTTTGTACTGGTCCATACTGGTCTGTACTGGTTTCCCAGCACGGGGACCTGGAGCTGCAATGGGAACCCCTGGAGAGGAACTGGGAACCCCCCGGGGAGGAGGTGAGACCAAAAACCCCAAAAATCCCAAAATCCCCCAAATTTTCCCCAAATTTCCCCCAAATCTTTCTCAAAATCCCAAAATTTTCCCCAAAATTTTCCCCAATTTCCCCTTAAAATTTCCCCCAAATTTTCCCCAAAATCCCTGGAATTTTCCCCAAAACGTCCCCCAAATTTTCCCCAAATTTCCCTAAAATCCCTGAAATTCCCTAAAACCCCCAAATTTTCCCAAATTTTCCCCAAAATCTTCTCCAAAATGCCCCAATTTTCTCCAAAATTCCCCAATTTCCCCCCCAAACTTTCCCCCAAAATCCCCCCAATTTCTCCCCAAAATTTTCCCCAAATCCCCCAAAATTTCCCCTGAATTTTCCCAAATTTCCCCAAATCCCCCAAAATTTCCCCCGAATTTTCCCCAAAATCCCCCAGATTTCTCCCCAAAATTTTTTCCGAATTTTCCCCAAATCCCCCAAATTTTCCCCAAATTCCCCAAATTTCCCTAAAAACCCCAAATTCTCCCCCAAATTTCCCCAAATTTCCTCCCCAAACCCCCCAAAATTTCCCCAAAAATTTTCCCCAAATCCCCCAAAATTTTTTCTGAATTTTCCCAAAATCCCCCAAATTTTCCCCAAATTCCCCCAAATCCCCCAAACTTCCTTAAAAACCCCAAATTTTCCCCAAATTTCCCCAAATTTCCTCCCCAAACCCCCCAAAATTTCCCCCAAAATTTTCCCCAAATCCCCCAAAATTTCCCCTGAATTTTCCCCAAATCCCCCAAATTTTCCCCAAATTGCCCCAAATCCCCCAAATTTCCCTAAAACCCCCAAATTTTCCCCAAAATTTTCCCCCCAAACCCCCCAATTTCCCCCCAAAATTTTCCCCAAATCCCCCAAATTTTCCCCACATCCCCCAAATTTCCCTAAAAACCCCAAATTTTCCCCAAATTTCCCAAATTCTCCCCAATTTCCCCCCAAAATTTCACCCAAATCCCCCAAAATTTCCCCAAAATCCTCCCCCAAATTTCCCCCCAAATTTCCCCCAAAATCTTTTCCAAAATCTCGAAATTTTCCCCAAAATTTTCCCCAAATTTCCCTCAAATCCCCCAAAAATTCCCCTGAATTTTCCCAAAATCCCCCAAAATTTGCCCAAAACCTCCCCCAAATTTTCCCCAAATCCCCCAAAATTTCCCCCAATTCTCCCAAAATTTCCCCCAAATTTTCCCCAAATTTCCCCCCAAATCCCCCAAAATTTCCCCTGAATTTTCCCAAATTGCCCCAAATTTCCCAAATTTCCCTAAAAACCCCAAAATTTCCCAAATTTCCCTGAATTTTCCCCAGGAGCCGCCTGACCCCGGCTTCGAGCCCGACTGGGCCGTGCTGAGCCCGCCCCGAGCCCGGCCCCGGCACGGTGAGAGGGGAAAATCGGGGAAAATTCCGGGGATTTGGGGAAAATGGGGAAAAATGGGGAAAAATGGGAATTTGGGGAAAAAATGGGGGAAAAATGGGGAAAAAAATGGGAATTTTGGCGAAAAAATGGGGAAAAATTGGGGAAAAAATGGGAATTTTGGGAAAAAGTGGGGGAAAAATTGGGGAAAATGGGGAAAAAATGGGGGAATTGGGGAAAATTCCGGAGATTTAGGGAAAAATGGGGAAAAATGGGAATTTTGGAAAAAATGGGGGAAAATTGGGGAAAAATTGGGGATTTTGGGAAAAGATGGGGAAAAAAGCGGAAAAAATGGGGAAAAAATAGGGAAAAGATGGGGAAAAAATGAGGAAAAAATGGGAATTTTGGGAAAAAAAGGGGGAAAATGGGGGAAAAACGGGAATTTTGGGAAAAAATGGGGAAAAAATTTGGAAAAAAAAAAGGGAATTTTGGGAAAAAGTGGGGGGAAAATGGGGAAAAATATGGGAATTTTGGGGGAAAATGGTGAAAAATGGGGAAAAATTGGGGATTTGGGGAAAAAAAAAGGGGAAAAATATGGGAATTTGGGGAAAAAATGGGGGAAAAATGGGGAAAAAATGGGAATTTTGGGAAAAATTGAGAAAAAGTGCGGAAAAAGTGGGGAAAAGTTGGGGATTTTTGGAAAAAACGGGGGGAAATGGGGAAAAGATGGGAAAAGTGGGGAAAAAGTGGGGAAAAATTGGGGATTTTGGGGAAAAATGGGGAAAAAGTGGAGAAAAAGTGGGGGAAAAATGGGAATTTGGGGAAAAAGTGGGGGAAAAATGGCAAAAAAGTGGGGAAAAATGGGGGAAAATTGGAATTTTGGGATAAAATGGGGAAAAATGGGGAAAATTGGGAATTTTGGGAAAAAATGGGGGAAAATATGGGAATCCCGGATTTTGGGGGGATTTTGGGGTTTATTTTTGCTGATTTTTTGGGGTATTTTGTTCCAGACTGGGCCGAGGGTTTCGGGGTGCCCCTGCGGGAGCTGCGGGGGCTGCGCCGGGGCCCCCCCGGATTTTGGGGCTGATTTGGGGAATTTTTGGGGTGATTTTTGTTGGATTTTTGGGGGGTTTTTGGGGTGATTTCCGGGTTAATTTTGGGTGATTTTTGGGTCATTTCTATGGGATTTTTGGGGTGATTTCTTTGAGAATTTTGGCATTAATTTGGGTTAATTTCAGGATATTTTTTGGGTATTTTGTTCCAGGCTGGGCCGAGGGTTTCGGGGTGCCCCTGGGGTGATTTTTGGGGTGATTTCTGTGGGATTTTTTGGGTGATTTCTGTGGGATTTTGGGTGATTTTTCGTGGTTTTTCAGGGTGATTTTTGGGGTTTTTGGGATGATTTCTGTGGGATTTTTGGGGTGATTTCTGGGTTAATTTTGGGTGAATTTTGGGTGATTTCTGTGGGGTTTTTGGCTGATTTTTGGGGTTAATTTCAGGATTTTTTGCCTGTTTTCCACCAGACTGGGCCGAGGGTTTCGGGGTGCCCCTGGGGTGATTTCTGGGTTAATTTTGGGTGAATTTTGGGGTGATTTCTATGGGATTTTGCCATTATTTTCGGTTTATTTTTGCTGATTTTTTGGCTGTTTTCCACCAGGCTGGGCCGAGGGTTTCGGGGTGTCCCTGCGGGAGCTGCGGGGGCTGCGCCGGGGCCCCCCCGGATTTTGGGGGGATTTTTGTGGGATTTTTGGGCATTTTTTCGGCTATTCTTAGTGGGTTTTAGGGGTGAATTTTGGGTGATTTTGGGGATGATTTTTGGGGTTTTTTGGGTGATTTCAGGGCTGATATCTGTGGGATTTTTGGCTGATTTTCAGAGTGATTTCTGGGTTAATTTTGGCGGGGTTTTGCTTGATTTCTGTGGGATTTTTGGGTGAATTTTGAGCATTATTTTGGGTTAATTTCAGGATTTTTTGGCTGTTTTCCACCAGGCTGGGCCGAGGGTTTCGGGGTGCCCCTGGGGTGATTTTTGGGTGATTTCTGTGGGATTTTTGGGTGATTTCTGGGTTAATTTTGGGTGATTTTTGGGTCATTTCTGTGGGATTTTTGGGGTGATTTCTGTGGGATTTTTGGGTTAATTTTGGATGATTTTTGTGGGATTTTGGGGTGATTTTTGGGATGATTTCTGGGTTAACTTTGGGTTAATTTTGGATGATTTCTGTGGGATTTTTGGGTGATTTTTGGGTAATTTCTGTGGGATTTTTGGGTTAATTTTGGGATGATTTCTGTGGGATTTTGGGGTGATTTTTGGGGTGATTTCTGGGTTAATTTTGGGTGATTTCTATGGGATTTTTGGGGTGATTTCTATGGGATTTTTGGCATTATTTTGGGTTAATTTCAGTAATTTTTTGGCTGTTTTCCACCAGACTGGGCCGAGGGTTTCGGGGTGCCGCTGCGGGAGCTGCGGGGGCTGCGCCGGGGCCCCCCCGGATTTTGGGGGGGTTTTTGGGGTGATTTCTGTGGGATTTTGGGGTTAATTTTGGATGATTTCTGTGGGACTTTGGGGTGATTTTAGGGGTGATTTCTGTGGGATTTCTGGGTTAATTTTGGGTGATTTTTTGTGGTTTTTCAGGGTGATTTTTGGGGTTTTTTTGGATGATTTCTATGGGATTTTGGGTGAATTTTGGGGTTTATTTTTGCTGATTTTTTGGGTATTTTGTTCCAGACTGGGCCGAGGGTTTCGGGGTGCCCCTGGGGTGATTTTTGGGTGATTTCTATGGGATTTTGGCATTATTTTGGGTTTATTTTTGCTGATTTTTTTGCTGTTTTCCACCAGACTGGGCCGAGGGTTTCGGGGTGCCGCTGCGGGAGCTGCGGGGGCTGCGCCGGGGCCCCCCCGGATTTTGGGGTTTTTTTGGGGTGATTTTTGGGGTGATTTTTGTGGGGTTTTTGGGCATTTTTTGGGCTATTCTTAGTGGGTTTCGGGGGTGAATTTTGGGTGATTTTGGGGATGATTTCTGTAGGATTTTTGGGTTAATTTTGGATGATTTCTGTGGGATTTTGGGCTGATTTTTGGGGTGATTTCTGGGTTAATTTTGGGTTAATTTTGGGTAATTTCTGTGGGGTTTTTGGGGTGATTTCTGTGGGATTTTTGGGGTGATTTGTATGGGATTTTTTGGGTAATTTCTATGGGATTTTTGGGTGAATTTTTGGGTTAATTTCAGTAATTTTTTGGCTGTTTTCCACCAGGCTGGGCCGAGGGTTTCGGGGTGCCCCTGGGGTGATTTTTGGGGTGATTTCTGTGGGATTGTTGGGATGATTTCTGGGTTAATTTTGGGTGATTTCTATGGGATTTTGCCATTATTTTTGGTTTATTTTTGCTGATTTTTTGGCTGTTTTCCACCAGACTGGGCCGAGGGTTTCGGGGTGCCCCTGGGGTGATTTTTGGGGTCATTTCTGTGGGATTTTTGGGTGATTTTTGGGGTGATTTTTGGGATGATTTCTGGGTGAATTTTGGGTGATTTCTGTGGGATTTTTGGCATTATTTTGGGATTATTTCAGGATATTTCTGGTTATTTTGTTCCAGACTGGGCCGGGGGTTTCGGGGTGTCCCTGCGGGAGCTGCGGGGGCTGCGCCGGGGCCCCCCCGGTCTCTGCCCCCCGTTTTTGGTGCTGCTGCCCCGGGGGGGGGGGCCCTGCCCGCCCCCCCTGCTCCTGCCCCGGGGGGGGCTCCGGAGGCTGCGGCGGCTCCTGGGGGCGCGGCTGAGACCGTGAGTGACCCCCGAAAATACACCCCAAAAATGGTCAGAAATGCCCCAAAAATCCCCCCAAAATTCCCCCAAAAATGGACCAAAATCCACCCAAAAATCCCCCAAAAAATGGTCCCAAATCACCCAAAAATAGTCACAAAATTCACCCTAAAATGTCCCCAAAATCCCCCAAAAAATGGTCTCAAAATTCACCCAAAAATCCCCCAAAAATCCCCCCAAAAACGGTGCCAAATCACCCAAAAATACCCCAAAAATCCCCCCAAAAAGGCCCCAAATACCCCCCAAAAATTCCCCGAAAAATGGTCAAAAAATTCACCGTGAAATCGTCCAAAAATACCCCAAAAAATGGTCCCAAATCAGCCAAAAATCACCCAAAAATACCCCAAAACATGGTCTCAAATAAACTCAAAATTCACCCAAAAATCCCCCAAAAATGGTCACAAAATCCACCCAAAAATGCCCCCCAAAATACCCCAAAACATGGTCACAAATTAACCCAAAAATCCCCCCAAAATACCCCAAAAAATGGTCCCAAATCAGCCAAAAATCCCCCCAAAATCCCCCCAAAATGGTCTCAAATCACCCAAAAATCCCCCAAAACCGGTCCAAAATCCCCCAAAACCCCCTAAAAATCCCCCCAAAAAATGGTCTCAAATAAACTCCAAATTCACCCAAAAATCCCCCCAAAATCCCCCAAAATGGTCCCAAATCCCCCAAAAATACCCCAAAAAATGGTCACAAAATCCACCCAAAAATCCCCCCAAAATGTCCTCAAATCCCCCCAAAAATACCCCATAACAGGGTCACAAATTAACCCAAAAATCCGCTCAAAATACCCGAAAAAAATCCTCAAAAAAATGGTCCCAAATACCCCCAAAATCCCCCAAAATAGCCCAAAACGTGGTCACGAATCAACCTAAAACTCACCCAAAAATACCCCAAAAAATGTTCACAAACACCCCAAAAATTCACCCAAAAATCCCCCCAAAAATACCCAAAATATGGTCACAAATACCCCTAAAATACCCAAAAAATACCCCCAAAAATACCCCAAAATTACCCCATAAATACCCCAGAATATGGTCACAAATTAACCCAAAAATCCCCCCAAAATGGTCCCAAACCACCCAAAAATCCCCCCAAAAAAATGGTCCCAAATCCCCCAAATATTCCCCAAAAAATGGTTCCAAATACCCCAAATCACCCAAAAATACCCCAAAAAATGGTCCCAAAATCCCCCAAAAATCCCCCAAAATGGTCTAAAATACCCCAAAAATCCCCAAAAAATCCCCTAAAAAATGGTCTCAAAATACCCCAAAAATCCCCCAAAAATCCCCCCGAAAAAGGCCCCAAATACTCCAAAAATACCCCAAAAATCCCCCCAAAAATGGTCCAAAATACCCCAAAAATGGTCCCAAACCACCCAAAAATCCCCCAAAAATCCCCCAAAACATGGTCCCAAAATCCCCCAAAAATCCCCCAAAAATCCCCCAAAACCGGTCCAAAATCCCCCAAAAATCCTCCAAAAATCCCCCAAAAAATGGTCCCAAAATCCACCCAAAAATCCCCCAAAAATCCCCCAAAAATGGTCTCAAAATCCACCCAAAAATCCCCAAAAAATGGTCCCAAATCCCCCAAAAATCCCCCAAAAATGGTCTCAAAATCCACCCAAAAATACCCCAAAAATTGGTGTCAAATCACCCAAAAATCCCCAAAAGTCCCCCAAAAATTGTCCCAAATCAGCCAAAAATCCCCCGAAAATCCCTGGGACCCCTCCCCATTTCGGGGACCCCTCCCCAATTTCAGAGCCCCCTCCCCAATTTCAGAGCCCCCTCCCCACAATTCCAGCCCCCCCCTGGACCCCTCCCCAATTTCAGAGCCCCCTCCCCAATTTCAGAGCCCCCTCCCCAATTTGGGGACCCCTCCCCATTGCAGCTCCCCCCGGGACCCCCGTTTGCTGCTGGTCGTGACCCCCCAGGACCCCCCCGAGCCCCCCCCGGAGCCGCCCGGCCTGGTCACCGTGAGCACCCCGAAATATGGGGGGGGTCCCCAAATATGGGGGGGGGGTCTTAAAGTATGGGGAGGGTCCCAAAATATGGGGGGGGGGCAAAAACATGGGGAATCTTGAAATGGGGGGGGGGCTTAAAGTATGGGGGGACACCAAAATTTGGGAGGGGGTCTTAAAATATGGGGAGGGGTCTCAAATATGGGGGGGTCTTAAAATGGCGGGGGGGGGTCCTACAATGGGGGGGGCTTAAAATGGGGGGGTCTTAAAATATGGGGGGAACCCAAAATTTGGGGGGGGGTCTTAAAAATGGGGGGGACCCAAAATATGGGGGGGGGTCTTAAAATGGGGGAGGGGCCTTAAAATGGGGGAGGGTCTTAAAATATGGAGGGGAACCCCAAAATATGGGGGATCTTGAAATGGGGGGGTCCCCAAAATATGGGGGGGGGGTCCTAAAATTGCGGGGGGGTCTTAAAATGGGGGAATGGTCCCCAAAATTTGGGGGGGGTGGTCTAAAAATGGGGGGGGTCCCAAAATATGGGGGAGGGTCCCCAAAATATGGGGGGGGGTGTCCCCAAAATATGGGGGAGTCTTAAAATGGGGGAGTCTTAAAATATGGGGGGAACCCCAAAATTTGGGGGAATCCCAAATATGGGGGGTCCCAAAATATGGGGGGGGTCTAAAAATGGGGGGGTCTTAAAATATGGGGGGACCCCAAAATTTGGGGGGGTGGTCTAAAAATGGGGAGGGGTCCCAAAATATAGGGGGGCTCTTAAAATGGGGGGAGGTCTTAAAATATGGGGGGGAACCCAAAATTTGGGGGAGGGTCCCCAAAATATGGGGGGGTTCAAAAATATGGGGGGGATCCCAAAATATGGGGGGTCCTAAAATATGGGGAGGGGTCCCCAAAATTTAGGGGGGGGTCTTAAAATACGGGGGCGTCCCCAAAATATGGGGGGACCCCAAAATATGGGGGGGGTCTTAAAATGGGGGGGGTCCTAAAATGGGGGGTCCTCAAAATTTAGGGGGGGGTCTAAAAATGGGGAGGGGTCCCAAAATATGGGGGGGGGTCCCCAAAATATGGGTGGGGGTCTTAAAATATGGGGGGGACCCCAAAATATTGGGGGGGATCTTGAAATGGGGGGTCCCCAAAATTTGGTGGGGGGTCTAAAAATGGGGAGGGGTCCCAAAATATGGGGGGGGGCTTAAAATATGGGGGGACCCCAAATATGGGGGGGGGCTTAAAATATGGGGGGACCCCAAATATGGGGGGGGGTCCTAAAATATGGGGAGGGTCTTAAATATGGGGGGGTCTTAAAATGGGGGGGTCCCCAAAATATGGGGGGGGTCTTAAAATGGGGGGGGTCTTAAAATATGGGGGGTCCCCAAAATTTGGGGGAGGGTCCCCAAAATATGGGGGGAGGTCCTAAAAATGGGGGGGTCCCCAAAATTTGGGGGGGGTCTTAAAATGGGGGGGGGTCTTAAATATGGGGGGGGATCCTAAAATATGGGGGGTCTTAAAATGGGGGAATGGGTCCCCAAAATTTAGGGGGGGGTCTTAAAATGGGGGAGGGGCTTAAAATATGGGGGGTCCCCAAAATATGGGGAGGGGTCCCCAAAATATGGGGGGGTCAAAAATTTGGGGGGTCCTAAAATATGATGAGGGGTCCCAAAATATGGGGGGGGGCTTAAAATGGGGGGGTCTTAAAATATGGGGGGGGACCCCAAAATATGGGGGGGTCCCAAAATATGGGGGGGGTCCTAAAAATGGGGGTGTCCTAAAAATGGGGGGACCCCAAAATGAGGGAGGGGAACCCCAAAATTGGGGGAAGCCTAAAATGGGAGGGGTCTTAAAATATGGGGGGGACCCCAAAATATTGGGGGGGTTTGGGAGTTCGGGGGAGGGCAAAATTTGGGGGATTTTGGGGGTTTTGGGGTTGATTTTGGGGGGATTTTGGGGTTAATTTTGAGGGGGTTTTTGGGGTTTTTTTGGGGGGATTTTGGGGGTGATTTTGGAGTGAATTTTGGGGGGATTTTGGGGTTAATTTTGAGGGGGTTTGGGGGTTTTTTGGGGGTTTTTTGGGGTGATTTTGGAGTTAATTTTGGGGGGATTTTGGGGGTGATTTTGGGGGATTTTGGAGTTGATTTTGGGGTGATTTTGAGGTGATTTTTGGGTTAATTTTGAGGGGGTTTGGGGGGATTTTGGGGGTGATTTGGGGTTTTTGGGGTGTTTTTGGAGTTAATTTTGGGGGTGATTTTGGGGTTAATTTTGAGGTGGTTTTTGGGTTTTTTGGGGGGATTTTGGGGTGATTTTGGAGTTAATTTTGGGGTGATTTGGGGGTGATTTTGGGGTTAATTTTGAGGGGGTTTTGGGGTTTTTGGGGGGGATTTTGGGGGTGATTTTGGAGTAAATTTGGGGGTGATTTTAGGGGTGATTTTGAGGGGGGTTTTGGGGTTTTTGGGATGATTTTGAGGGGAGTTTTGGGGTGATTTTGGGGTGATTTGGGGGGATTTGGGGGTTAATTTTGAGGTGGTTTTTGGGTTTTTTGGGGGGATTTTGGGGGTGATTTTGGGGTGAATTTTAGGGTTAATTTTGAGGGGGTTTTTGGGTTTTTTGGGGGGATTTTGGGGTTTTTGGGGGTGATTTTGAGGTGATTTTGGGGTTAATTTTGAGGGGGTTTTGGGTTTTTTTGGGGGGATTTTGGGGGTGATTTTGGAGTTAATTTTGGGGGGATTTTGGGGGTGATTTTGAGGGGGGTTTTGGGGTTTTTGGGGTGATTTTGGGGTGATTTGGGGGGATTTTGGGGTTAATTTTGAGGGGGGTTTTGGGGTTTTTTGGGGTTTTTGGGGTGTTTTTGGAGTTGATTTTGGGGTGATTTGGGGTGATTTTGGGGTTAATTTTGAGGGGGTTTGGGGGTTTTTTGAGGTGATTTTGGGATGATTTTTGGGCTGAGTTTTGGGTATTTTTGGGCTGTTTCTGGGGTGATTTTGGGGTGAATTTTGAGGTGATTTTGGGGTTCATTTTGGGGTAATTTCGGGGTCTCTCCCCTCCCCCAGCGGCTCCTGCAGGCCCCGCCCCTCGGGGGTCTCTGGGTGAATTTCGGGGTGAATTTTGGGGTGAATTTGGCCGATTTTGGGGTGAATTTGGCCGATTTTGGGGTTCATTTTGGGGA
>CM063156.1:8059473-8100271 GCA_031885435.1 Passerculus sandwichensis | reverse complement strand
GTGAATTTGGCCGATTTTGGGGTGAATTTTGGGATAATTTTGGGCTGATTTTGGCTGATTTCGGGGTCTCTCCCCTCCCCCAGCGGCTCCTGCAGGCCCCGCCCCTCGGGGGTCTCTGGGTGATTTTGGGTGAATTTTGGGGTGAATTTTGGGGTGAATTTGGCTGATTTTGGGGTTCATTTGGGGTTTATTTTGGGGTATTTCTGGGGTTGTTTTGAGGTGATTTTGGGATGATTTTTGGGTATTTTTGGGCTGTTTCTGGGGTGATTTTGGGGTGAATTTTGAGGTGATTTCGGGGTGAATTTTGGGGTGAATTTTGGGGTAATTTTTGCTGATTTTTGTCTCTCTCCCCGCCCCCAGCGGCTCCTGCAGGCCCCGCCCCTCGGGGGTCTCTGGGTGATTTTGGGTGTGAATTTTTGGATAATTTTGGTGTGAATTTTGCTGATTTCGGTCTCTCTCCCCTCCCCCAGCGGCTCCTGCAGGCCCCCGCCCCTCGGGGGTCTCTGGGTGATTTTGGGGTGAATTTGGCCGATTTTGGGGTTCATTTTGGGGTAATTTCGGTCTCTCTCCCCTCCCCCAGCGGCTCCTGCAGGCCCCGCCCCTCGGGGGTCTCTCCCTGGGGGGTCTCGGCCGCCTCCTGGGGGTCCCCGGGGGGGGGAGGGGCCGGAACCGAACCGGAACGGAGCCCCCCTTTGAGCTGCTGAGCTGCGTGAGTGGGCGGGGCTTAACCGGGGGGCGTGGCTTAACGGTGGGCGTGGCTTAACGGAGGGGGCGAGACCTAACAGGGGCGTGGCTCAACGGAGGGGGCGGGGCCTAACGGGGGCGGGGCTTAACAGAGGGGCGGGGCCTAACGGTGGGCGGGGCTCAACAAAGGGGGCGGGGCCTAACGGTGGGCGGGGCTTAACAGAGGGGGCGGGGCCTAACGGGGGGCGGGGCTGGGTGGGGGCTTGGGGGGATTTGGAGGAATTTTGGGGGAACTTTGGGGGAAATTTTGGATTTTGGGGGGAAATTTTGGATTTTGGGGGGTCGTGGGGGGTTTGGGGGAAATTTTGGGGGGAATTTTGGATTTCGGAGGGGGTTGCGGGTGGATTTTGGGGTGGTTTTTGGGGGTTTTAGGGGATTTTGGGGGGGTTTCTGGTGTTTTGGGGGAATCTGGGAAGATTGGTGGTTTTGGAGGGGATTTTGGGGTTTTTGGGGAGATTTTTGAGGTTTTGGGGTGGGTTTGGGGGTTTTAGGGGATTTTGGGGAGATTTCTGGTGGTTTTGGGGGGATTTTGAGGGGATATTTGGGATTTTGGAGGGAATCTGGGAGGATTTTTTTGGGGGATTTTGGGGAGATTTTGGGGGTTTTGGGGTGGTTTTTGGGGGGTTCTAGGGGATTTTGGGGGATTTTTGGTGGTTTTGGGGGGATTTTGGGGTTTTTTGGGGGGAATCTGGGAGGATTTTGGGTTTTGGGGGGGATTTTGGGGGAATTCTTGGGGTTTTGGGGGGAATCTGGGAGGATTTTGGGGAGATTTGGGGGAAATTTGGATTTTGGGGGGATTTTGGGGGAAATTTTGGGTTTCAGGGGATTTTAGGTGGGATTTTGTGCGATTGGGGGAATTTTGGGGCGCTCTGGGTGGATTTAGGGTGGTTTTGGGGGAATTTTTGGGGAAATTTCAGACTTTGTGGGGATTTTGTGGGGATTTTTGCATTTTGGGGGGATTTGGGGGGAATTTATTATTTTGAGGAGATTTTGGGGGGGGGATTTGGGGTGGTTTCGAGGGAATTTCAGGGCTTGGGGATGGTTTGGGCGCTTTGGGTGAATCTGGTCCAGATTTGGGGGAATTTTGGGGCCATTTTGGGAAATTTGGAAGATTTTCGGGGGATTTGGGGTGGATTTGGGGCATTTTTGGGTGGATTTGAGGCATTTTTGGGGCATTTTTGGTGGTTTTTTTCGTGAGGGCGTTGTGGGCGCGGCTTGCTAAGCCCCGCCCCCTTTGCAGGTGACGTTGGCGCCCCCGCCCCTGCCCCGTTCGAGGCCCCCCATTGGCTCGCGCCGATTGGGGGCGGGGCCTGAGCCCGGAAGAGCTGAAGGCGCGAATCTTCCGGGGGGTGAGGGGGCGGGGCTTGGGAGGGGGCGGGGCTTGGGAGGGGGCGTGGCCAGTGCTGTGGGCGCCGAAAATTGACCCCAAATGTCCCCAAAAAAATCCCAAATCTCCCTCAAATCTTCCCTAAAACGACCCCAAAACCCCCTAAAATGTCCCCAAATGCCACCAAAATATCCCAAATCTTCCTCAAATGTCCCCAAATGTCCCTAAAATGCCCTAAAATGTTCCAAATGTCCCCAAGTCTCCCTAAAATGTCCCCAAATGTCCCCAAAAAATCCCAAATCTCACCCAAAACCTATTAAAATGTCCCTAAATGTCCCCAAAAAACCCCAAATCTCCCTCAAATGTCCCCAAATCTCTCCAAAATGTCCCTAAATGTCCCCAAAAAATCCCAAATCTCTGTTAATTGTCCCAAATCCCCTAAAAAGGCCCCAAATTGTCCCCAAATCTCCCATAAATGTCCCCAAATCCCCTAAAATGGCCCCAAAAATGTCCCAAATCTCTGTCAATTGTTCCCAAACCCCCTAAAATGTCCCCAAAAAAATCCCAGATATCCCCAAACCCCCTGAAATGTTCCCAAATGTCCCCAAATCAGCTAAAATGGCCCCAAAAAATTCCCCAAACACCCTAAAATGGCCCCCAAACCCCCCATAAATGGCCCCAAATTGTCCCCAAACCCCCTGAAATGGCCCCAAATGTCCCCAAATCCTCCTAAAATGGCCCCCAAAAAATCCCAAATCTCTGTCAATTGTCCCCAAATTGTCCCCAAACCCCCTAAAATGTCCCCAAAAAATCCCCAGATATCCCCAAACCCCCTGAAATGGCCCAAATGTCCCCAAATCAGCTAAAATGGCCCCAAAAAATTCCCCAAACACCCTAAAATGTCCCCAAATGCCCAAAAATGGCCCCAAATTGTCCCCAAAACCCCCATAAATGGCCCCAAAAAATCCCAAATCTCTGTCAATTGTCCCCAAATCCCCTAAAATGTCCCCAAATCCCCCGTAAATGTCCCCAAATCCCCTAAAATGTCCCCAAATCCCCATAAATGGCCCCAAAAATGTCCCCAAATTGTCCCCAAACCCTCTGTAAATGTCCCCAAACCCCCCATAAATGTCCCCAAATGCCCCCCAAATCCCCCAAAAATGTCCCCAAATGTCCCCAAATCCCCCATAAATGGCCCCAAAAAATCCCCAAATCCCTTAAAATGTCCCCAAATGTCCCCTAAACCCCCCATAAATGTCCCCAAATCCCCTGTAAATGTCCCCAAATGTCCCCAAACCCCCTAAAAATGGCCCCAAAAAATCCCCAAACCCCCTAAAATGGCCCCAAATGTCCCCAATTCCCCGTAAATATCCCCAGATGTCCCCAAATGTCCCCAAAACCCCCATAAATGTCCCAAATGTCCTCAAATGTCCCCAAATCCCCCATAAATGTCCCCAAATCCCTAAAATGTCCCCAAATCCCCCATAAATGGCCCAAAAAATGTCCCCAAATTGTCCCCAAACCCTCCGTGAATGTCCCCAAATCCCCCAAAAATGGCCCCAAATGTCCCCAAATCACCTAAAATGTCCCCAAACCCCCCATAAATGTCCCCAAATGCCCCCCAAATCCCTCATAAATGTCCCCAAATCCCCCAAAAATGGCCCCAAATTGTCCCCAAATCCCTCATAAATGGCCCCAAATAAAAATCCCAAATCTCTGTCAATTGTCCCCAAATCCCCTAAAATGTCCCCAAATCCCCTAAAATGGCCCCAAATGTCCCAAATCCCCTAAAATGTCCCCAAATCCCCTAAAATGGCCCCAAATGTCCCCAAATGGCCCCCAAACCCTCCATAAATGGCCCCAAATGTCCCCAAATCCCCTGAAATGTCCCCAAAATGTCCCCAAATGTCCCCAAATGTCCCTCAGGGTGTGAGCCCCGAGCTGCGGGCCCAGGCCTGGCCCTTCCTGCTGGGCCTCAGCGACCCCGGGGGGACCCCCGGGACCCCAAAAGGGACCCCCGGGACCCCCGAGGGGACCCCGGACCCCGCCCGGGCCCGCAGGTGAGGCTGGGGGGATTTGGGGTTGGGGTTTGGGGGGTTTGGGGTGGTTTTGGGGTGTCGAAAATGGGGGCTTGAGGTGGTTTGGGGGGATTTGGGGTACCAAAATGGGGTTTTGGGGGTTTTTGGGGTGTCAAAATGGGGTTTGGGGTGTCAAAATGGGGTTTTGGGGCGGTTTTGGGGTGTCAAAATGGGGTTTGGGGGGGTTGGGGGCGGATTTTGGGGGGTTTGGGGCGGTTTTGGGGTGTCAAAATGGGGGTTTGGGGTATCAAAATGGGGGTTTGGGGGGTTTTGGGGTGGTTTGGGATGGATTGGGGGTTTGGGGTGTCAAAATGGGGTTTGAGGGAATTTGGGGTTGAGGTTTGGGAGGTTTGGGGCGGTTTTGGGGTATCAAAATGGGGATTTGGGGTACCAAAATGGGGTTTGGGGGATTTGGGGTTGGGGTTTGGGGCGGTTTTGGGGTGTAAAAATGGGGTTTGGGGGTGTCAAAATGGGGTTTTGGGGGGATTTGGGGTGTCAAAATGGGGATTTGGGGTGGATTTGGGGGGTTTTGGGGTACCCAGATGGGGTTTTGGAGGATTTTGGGGTGTCAAAATTGGGTTTTGGGGGGTTTGGGGTTGGGTTTTGGGGTGTCAAAATGGGGGTTTGAAGTGGTTTTGGGGGGTTTTGGGTGTCAAAATGGGGTTTGGGGTGTTTGGGGTGTCAAAAGGGGTTTTGGGGGGTTGGGGGCGGTTTTGGGGTGTCAAAATGGGGTTTGGGGGGATTTGGGGTTGGGGTTTGGGGGTTTTGGGGTGTCAAAATGGGGGTTTGGGGGGTTTTGGGGTGTCAAAATGGGGTTTGGGGGGCTTTGGGGGCGGATTTTGGGGGGTTTGGGAGGGTTTGGGGTGTCAAAATGGGGTTTTGGGCTGGATTTGGGGCAGTTTTGGGGTACCCAAATGGGGTTTTGGGGGTTTTTGGGGTGCCAAAATGGGGGTTTGGGGTGGGTTGGGGTTGGGTTTTGGGGGGTTTTGGGCAGTTTTGGGGTGTCAAAATGGGGTTTTGGGGTGGATTTGGGGGGTTTTGGGGTACCCAAATGGGGTTTTGGAGGATTTTGGGGTGTCAGAATTGGGTTTGGGGGGGTTGGGGTTGGGGTTTGGGGGTTTGGGGCAGTTTTGGGGTGTCAAAATGGGGGTTTGGGGTACCAAAATGGGGTTTTGGGGTGGTTTGGGATGGATTTGGGGTATTTAGGGGGTGTCAAAATGGGGTTTTGGGGGGATTTGGGGTTGGGGTTTGGGGCGGTTTTGGGGTACCAAAATGGGGTTTTGGGGTGTCAAAATGGGGGTTTGGGGTATTTGGGGTTGGGGTTTGGGGGGTTTGGGGCGGTTTGGGGGTGTCAAAATGGGGTTTTGGGGCGGTTTTGGGGTACCAAAATGGGGGTTTGGGGGGTTTTGGGGTGTCAAAATGGGGTTTGGGGGATTTGGGGTTGGGATTTGGGGAGTTTGGGGCAGTTTGGGGTACCAAAATGGGGTTTGGGGGATTTGGGGTTGGATTTCGGGGTTTGGGGTGGTTTTGGGGTGTCAAAATGGGGTTTGTGGGGTTTGGGGCGATTTGGGGTTGGGGTTTGGGGCAGTTTTGAGGTGTAAAAATGGGGTTTGGGGGTGTCAAAATGGGGTTTTGGGGCGGTTTTGTGGTGTCAAAATGGAGTTTTGGGGGTTTGGGGCGGTTTTGGGGTTCCAAAATGGGGATTTGGGGGGATTTGGGGTTGGGGTTTGGGGGGTGTCAAAATGGGGTTTGGGGTGGATTTTGGGGGGTTTGGAGCGGATTTGGGGTGTCAAACTGGGGGTTTGGGGGTTTAGGGGTGGGTTTTGGGCGGTTGTAGGGTGTCAAAATGGGGTTTTGAGCTGGTTTTGGGGGGTTTTGGGGTGTCAAAATGGGGTTTGGGGGGTTTGGGGTTGGGTTTTGGGGGGTTTGGGGTGGTTTTTGGGTGTCAAATGGGGTTTTGGGGTGTCAAAATGGGGTTTGGGGGGTTTGGGGGGATTTGGGGTTGGGGTTTGGGGCAGTTTTGAGGTGTAAAAATGGGGTTTGGGGGTGTCAAAATGGGGTTTTGAGGGGTTTGGGGGCAGTTTTGGGGTTCCAAATGGGGATTTGGGGTGTTTGGGGTTGGGGTTTGGGGGTTTTGGGGGTGTCAAAATGGGGTTTGGGTGGTTTGGGGCAATTTTGGGGTGTCAAAAAGGGGTTTTGGGGTGGATTTGCGTGTCAAAATGGGGTTCTGGGGTATCACGGGGTGGGTTTGGGGTAGTTTGGGGGTGGTTTGGGATGGATTTGGGGTATTTGGGGTGCCAAAATGGGGTTTGGGGTGGTTTTGGGGTGTCGAAATGGGGGTTTGAGGTGGATTTAGAGGGTTTTGGGGTACCCAAATGGGGTTTTGGGGGTTTTTTGGGGTGCCAAAATGGGGGTTTGGGGGGATTGGGGTTGGGTTTAGGTGGTTTTGGGGTGCCAGGGACGATTATTGCTGTTTTGGGGTGTTTTTAGCTGTTTTTGGGGTGTTTTAGGCTGTTTTTTAGGTGTTTTAGCTGTTTTCGGGGTGTTTTTAGCTGTTTTGGGGTGCTTTTAGCTGTTTTTTGGGTGTTTTTAGCTGTTTTGGGGTGTTTTTAGCTGTTTTGGGGTGTTTTTGGCTGTTTTCGGGGTGCCAGGGACGATTATTTCCGGATGAAGCTCCAGTGGCGCTCGCTGAGCCCGGGGCAGCTGCGAAGGAACAAAATCCTCAGGGGGTACCAGGAAAAGATCGGTGAGAGCCCAAAAATCACCCCAAAAATGACCCCAAAAATGACCCAAAACCTGCCCCAAAAATGACCCAAAAATTACCTCAAAATTCACCCCAAACTGCCCCAAAAATGACCTCAAAATTCGCCCTAAAGTGCCCCAAAAATGACCCCAAAATTACCTCAAAATTCAACCTAAACTGCCCCAAAAATGACCCCAAAAATGACCTCAAAATTCGCCCTAAACTGCCCCAAAATGACCTCAAAATTCGCCCTAAACTGCCCCAAAAATGACCTCAAAATTCACCCTAAACTGCCCCAAAAATGACCCCAAAATTACCTCAAAATTCACCCTAAACTGCCCCAAAAATGACCCCAAAAAATGACCTCAAAATTCGCCCTAAACTGCCCCAAAAATTACCCCAAAATTACCTCAAAATTCGCCCTAAACTGCCCCAAAAACAACCCAAAAAATTACCTCAAAAATGACCCGTAAAGTGCCCCAAAAATGACCCCAAAAATGACCTCAAAATTCACCCCAAACTGCCCCAAAAATGACCCAAAAATGACCCCAAAATTCGCCCTAAACTGCCCCAAAAATGACCTCAAAGTTTGCCCCAAACTGCCCCAAAAATGACCCCAAAAATGACCTCAAAATTCACCCCAAACTGCCTCAAAAATGACCTCAAAATTCGCCCTAAACTGCCCCAAAAATGACCCAAAAATGACCTCAGAATTCGCCCTAAACTGCCCCAAAAATGACCCCAAAATTACCTCAAAATTCGCCCTAAACTGCCCCAAAAATGACCCAAAAATGACCCAAAAATGACCCCTAAACTGCCCCAAAAATGACCCATGAAATTACCTCAAAATTCACCCCAAACTGCCCCAAAAATGACCCCAAAAATGACCTCAAAATTCACCCTAAACTGCCCCAAAAATGACCCAAAAATGACCTCAAAATTCGCCCTAAACTGCCCCAAAAATGACCTCAAAGTTCGCCCCAAACTGCCCCAAAAATGACCCCAAAAATGACCTCAAAATTCACCCCAAAGTGCCCCAAAAATGACCTAAAAATTCGCCCTAAATTGCCCCAAAAATGACCCCAAAAATGACCTCAGAATTCGCCCTAAAATGACCCAAAAATGACCTCAAAATTCGCCCTAAACTGCCCCAAAAATGACCCAAAAATGACCCCAAAATTCACCCTAAACTGCCCCAAAAATGACCTCAAAATTCACCCTAAACTGCCAAAAATGACCCCAAAAATGACCTCAAAATTCACCCCTAAACAGCCCCAAAAATGACCCAAAATTACCTCAAAATTCACCCTAAACTGCCCCAAAAATTACCTCAAAATTACCTGAAAATTCACCCTAAACTGCCCCAAAAATGACCCCAAAAATGACCTCAAAATTCGCCCTAAACTGCCCCAAAATCCCCCCCAAATTGACCCCAAAACTCCCCAAAATGACCCAAAAATGTCCCTAAAATGTCCCCAAAACGTCCCCAAAACTGACCCAAAACGTCCCTAAAATGTCCCTAAAATCGACCCCAAATGTCCCCAAAACCTCCCAAAAATGTCCCCAAGTGTCTCAAAATGTCCCCAAATGTCCAAAATCCCCAAAAATGTCCCAAAATGTCCCCAAATCTCCCCTAAAGTCCCCAAAATGTCCCTAAAATGTCCCCAAATCATCCCCAAAATGTTCCCAAAACCTCCCAAAATGTCCCCAAACTGTCCCCAAGTGTCAGAAAAGTCCCCGAAAATGGCCAAAATTGTCCCCAAATGTCCCCAAAATGTCCCCAAAATGTCCCCAAAACTGACCCAAAAATCTGCCCAAAATGTCCCCAAATACCCCAAAATATCCCCCAAAGCCCCAAGAAAGTCCCCAAAATCTGCCCAGAATGTCCCCAAATTGTCCCTAAATTGTCCCCAAATGTCCCCAAAAGTCCCCAAATTGTCCCCTAAACTGACCCAAAAACATCCCTAAAATGTCCCTAAAACCTCCCAAAATGTCCCCAAATGTCCCCAAAACCTCCCAAAAATGTCCCCAAGTGTCCCCAAATTGTCCCCAAAATGTCCCAAAATTTGCCCCAAAATGTCCCAAATGTCCCCAAAACTGACCCAAAACGTCCCTAAAATGTCCCCAAATGTCCCCCAATGTCTCCAAAATGTCCCCAAAATGTCCCTAAAATTGACCCCAAATGTCCCAAACATGTCCCTAAATGTCCCCAAATGTCCCAAAATTTGCCCCAAAATGTCCCAAAAGCCCCCAAAACCCCAACCCCATCCCAAATGTCCCCAAAATGTCCCCAAATGTCCCCAAAACCTCCAAAAATGTCCCCAAGCGTCCCAAAATGTCCCCAAATTTCCCCAAAATTTGCCCCAAATTGTCCCAAATTGTCCCCAAATTGTTCCCAAATGTCCAAAATGTCCCCAAATGTCCCCAAATGTCCCCAAATTGTCCCAATTGTCCCCAGACCGGGACGTGTCGGTGGCTCCCCCGTGGGTGCCGCGGTCGCTGCTGCGCTCGGTGCTGCTCACACACTGCATGTTCCACTTCGACCTGGGTGAGTTTGGGGTGAATTTGGGGGATTTTGGGAAAATTGGGGAAAAAATGGGAATTTTGGGGATTTTTCTGGGAATTTGGGGGATTTTGGGTGGGAAATTTGGGATTTTTGGGGGGGTTTTTGGGGCGATTTTAGGGATTTATTTTGAATTTTTCACATTTTTTTCTGGAATTTTTGGGGAATTTTTGGGAGAAATTTTAGGGGATTTTTTTAATTTGGGGATTTGGGGGAATTTTGGGATTTTTGGGGGAATTTTGCAGGGAAATTTGGGATTTTGGGGTGGGAAAATCGAGAATTTTGGCCCAAAATTTTGGGGTTTTTTGGATTTTGGGTGGGAAAATCAGGATTTTTTTGGGGTAAATTTGGGATTTTTGGTAATTTTGGATTTTTTGGTAATTTTGGGATTTTTGGGGTTCCAGGGTACGTGGGGGGGATGAGCGAGGTCCTGGGCCCCCTGCTCGGGGTCATCCCCGACGAGGCCGAGGCGTTCTGGGCCTTCTGCAGCGTCATGGACTCCGTGGTGAGGGAACACCGGGGAATTCGGGGGGAAAATGGGAAATTTGGGGTGAAAACTGAGAAATTTGGGAAAATTTGGGGTGAAAATGGGAAATTTGGGGAAATTTGGGGGGAAAAACGGGAAATTTGGGGCCAAAATGGGGAAATTTGGGGTGAAAATGGGGAAATTTGGGGTGAAAATACCAGGAAATTTTGGGTGATAATGGGGAAATTTGGGGTGAAAAATGGGAAATTTGGGAAAAGTTGGGGTGAAAAATGGGGAAATTTGGGGGGAAAAACAGGAAATTTGGGAAAATTTGGGTGAAAATGGGAAATTTGGGGAAATTTGGAAAAATTTGGGGTGGAAATTGGAAAATTTGGGGAAATGTGGCGTGAAAATGGGGAAATTTGGGGTGAAAAATGGGAAAATTTGGGGTAAAAAACGGGAAATTTGGGGTGAAAATGGGGAAAATTCGGGGCCAAAATGGGGAAATTTGGGGTGAAAATGGGGAAAGTTGGGGTGAAAAACAGGAAATTTGGGAAATTTGGGGTGAAAATGGAGAAATTTTGGAAAATTTGGGGTGAAAATGGGGGAATTTGGGAAAATCTGGGGTGAAAATGGAAATTTGGGGTGAAAATGGGAAAATTTGGGGTGAAAATGGGGAAATTTGGGAAAATTTGGGGTGAAAAACAGGAAATTTGGGGAAATTTGGGGTGAAAATGGGGAAATCTGGGAAAAGTTGGGGTGGAAATGGGAAAATTTGGGGTGAAATTTTGGGGGAATTTTTGGGATATTTTGGGGATTTTTGGGTGGAATTTTGGTTTTTTGGGTGGAATTTTGGGGGTTTTGGGTGGAATTTTGGGGGTTTTTTGGGGGTTTTTGGCCGGATTTTTGGGTTTGTTTGGGTTTTTTGGGGATTTTTTTTGATGGAATTTTTTGGGTATTTTGGGTGGAATTTTGGGTTTTTTGGGGGTTTTTGGTGGAATTTTTGGGTGGAACTTTGATTTTTTGGGGGGTTTTGGGTGGAATTTTGGGGGTTTTTTGGGTGGAATTTTGGGGTTTTTGGGTGGAATTTTGAGGATTTTTGGGTGGAATTTTGGGGTATTTTTGGGTGGGATTTTGGGGGGTTTGGGTGGAATTTTTGGGGATTTTTGGGCGGAATTTTGGGGGTTTTTGAGTCGGAATTTTGGGGTATTTTGGGTGGGATTTTTGGGTGTTTTTGGGTGGAATTTTGGGGGTTTTTGAGTCAGAATTTTGGGGTTTTTTTGGGTGGAATTTTGGGGGTTTTTGAGTGGAATTTTGGGGTATTTTGGGTGGAATTTTTGGGGTGTTTTGGGTGGAAATTTGGGGGTATTTTCGTGGAATTTTGGGGTCTTTTGGATGGGATTTTTGGATGGGATTTTGGGGGTTTTTGAGTCGGAATTTTGGGGTATTTTGGGTGGAATTTTGGGGGTTTTTGAGTCAGAATTTTGGGGGTTTTTGGATGGGATTTTGGGTATTTTGGGTGGAATTTTGGGGTTTAATTTTGGAGGTTTTTGGGGCATTTGGGGAATTTTTGGTGGATTTTTTGTTTGTTTGTTTTTTAGGGTTTGGGGGGATATTTTGGGGTATTTTGGGCAGAATTTTGGGGTTTTTTTGGGGTGTTTTTGGGTGGAATTTTGGGATGTTTTTGGGTGGAATATTGGGGTTTTTTGAGTCGGAATTTTGGGATGTTTTTGGATGGGATTTTGGGGGTTTTTGAGTCGGAATTTTGGGGTTTTTTTGGTGGAATTTTGGGATGGTTTTGGGTGGAATTTTGGGGGTTTTTGGATGGAATTTTGAGGGGGTTTTGGATGGGATTTTGGGGGGTTTTGAGTCGGAATTTTGGGGTGGTTTTGGGTGGAATTTTGGGGGTTTTTGGGTGGAATTTTGGGGGTTTTTGGGTGGAATTTTGGGGTGGAATTTTGGGTGGAATTTTTGGGGATTTTTGGGTGGAATTTTGGGGGTTTTTGGGTGGAATTTTGGGGTGGAATTTTGGGTGGAATTTTTGGGGATTTTTGGGTGGAATTTTGGGGGTTTTTGAGTGGAATTTTGGGGTATTTTTGGGCGGAATTTTGGGGTATTTTGGGTGGGTTTTTGGGATGTTTTTGGATGGGATTTTGGGGGTTTTTGCGTGGAATTTTGGGGGTTTTTGGGTGGAATTTTTGGGTATTTTGGGTGGAATTTTGTGGTTTTTTTGGTGGAATTTTGGGGGTTTTTGAGTCAGAATTTTGGGGTATTTTGGGCGCAATTTTGGGGTATTTTGGGTGGAATTTTGGGGTATTTTTGGGCGGAATTTTGAGGATTTTTGGGTGGAATTTTGGGGTATTTTTGGTGGAATTTTGGGGGTTTTGGGCGGAATTTTGAGGATTTTTGGGTGGAATTTTGGGGTTTTTTTGGTGGAATTTTGGGGTGTTTTGGGTGGAATTTTTGGGTGTTTTTGGGTGGAATTTTGGGGTATTTTGGTGGAATTTCTGGGGGTTTTTGGGTGGGATTTTTGGGGATTTTTGGGCGGAATTTTGGGGTATTTTGGGCGGAATTTTGGGGGTTTTTGGGCGGAATTTTGGGGTATTTTGAGTCGGAATTTTGGGGTATTTTGGGTGGAATTTTTGGGGTGTTTTGGGTGGGATTTTGGGGTGTTTTGGGTGGGATTTTGGGGTGTTTTGGGTGGGATTTTGGGGTGTTTTGGGTGGGATTTTGGGGTTTTTTGAGTGGAATTTTGGGGGTTTTTGGGTGGAATTTTGGGGGTTTTTGAGTCGGAATTTTGGGGTATTTTGGTGGAATTTTGGGGTGTTTTGGGTGAGATTTTGGGGGTTTTTGAGTGGAATTTTTGGGTTTTTTGGGTATTTTTGGGCCAGCCCCGATTTTCTGCCTGTGCCCCCTCAGGGTGAGAGTTTCGGGCCGGGCCGGGCGGGGCTGAGGCGCAAACTGGGAGCACTGGGAGCGCTGGTGAAGGTGCTGAACCCCGGCCTGAGCCGCCTGCTGGGTGAGGGAGAGGAACTTTGGGGGGAAAAAACCAAAAAATGGGAAAAAACCCCAAAAAAATGGGGAAAAAACAAAAAAAATTGGGGAAAAAACCACAAAAAATTGGAAAAATTGTAAAAAAATGGGGAAAAAAACCCCAAAAAATGGGGAAAAACAAAAAAATTGGGGAAAAACCACAAAAAATTGGAAAAATTGTAAAAAAATGGGGAAAAAACAAAAAAAATGGGGAAAAAGAAAAAAAAATTGGGGAAAAAACCTCAAAAAATCGGTGGAAAAACACCAAAAAATTGGGAAACAAAAAAAAAAAATCGCGAAAAAAAATTGGGGAAAAATCTCAAAATGTTGGTGGAAAAACACCAAAAAATTGGGAAACAAAAAAAAATGGGAAAAATTGTAAAAATGGGGAAAAAAAAAAAAACAAAAAAAAGAGGGGAAAAAACAAAAAAAAAATTGGGGAAAAAACCTCAAAAAATCGGTGGAAAAACACTAAAAAATGGGAAACAAAAAAAAAAAATCGCGAAAAAAAAATTGGGGAAAAATCTCAAAAAAAAATTGTTGGAAAAGCACCAAAAAATTCAGAAACAAACAAAAAAAATCACGAAAAAAAAATAGGGAAAAACCCTAGAAATCCAAAAAAAAACCCCTAAAATTGGGGAAAAAACAAAAAAAAAAGAAAAAAGGGGAAAACCACAAAAGTTGGAGGAAAACCCACAAAAAATTGGGAAAAAATTGGGGGAAACCCTAAAAATGGGAAAAAACTAAAAACAAACAAAAAAAAAGAGAGAAAAACAAAAAAAATTGGGGTAAAAAACGACAAAAAATGGGAAAAATTGTAAAAAATGGGAAAAAAAACAAAAAAAATTGGGGAAAAAACAAAAATATTGGGAAAAAAACCTCAAAAAATTGGTGGAAAAACACCAAAAAATGGGAAACAAACAAAAGAAATCAGGAAAAAAAAAACCCAAAAATGGGAAAACACACAAAAAATTGGGGAAAAAAAAAAACCATGAAAAATTGGGGAAAACCAAAACAAAATTGGGAAAAAAAATCCCCAAAAATTGGAAGAAAGCCCCAAAGTCCTGGGTGGGGGAGGGGATCCCATTGCAGGAGGGTCCCCAATGTCCCAAATCCCTCCAGTGTCCCCAATGTCCCCCCCAATGTCCCCATTGATGTCCCCACTGTCCCCAATGTCCCCACTGTCCCCAATGTCCCCAATGTCCCCGATGTCCCCACATCTCCGTATCCCCACTGTCCCCAATGTCCCCAAATCCCTCCAATGTCCCCAATCCCATTTTTTCCTTTTTCCCTCCCATTTTTCCCACTGTCCCCAGTGTCCCCAATGATGTCACAGTGTCACAGTGCCACCCCAATGTCACCCCAATGTCGCCATTGATGTCCCCAATGTCCCCAGGCCGGCGCCGTTTCCGTCTCTGCTGCTCTCAGTGGCACCAGCCCAGTGTCCCCAATGTCCCCACAATGTCCCCAATGATGTCCCCGCTGTCCCCTCTGTCCCCAATGTCCCAAATCCCTCCAGTGTCCCCACTGTCCCCATTGTGTCCCCAGGTCTGACGTGGCCCCACCATTGCTGCTCTCGGTGGCTCCAGCTCAGTGTCCCCAATGTCCCCAATGATGTCACAGTGTCACAATGTCCCCCCAATGTCCCCCCAATCCCCCCAGTGTCCCCAATGTCCCCAATGCCCCCAATGTCCCCTCAGTGTCCCCATTGATGTCCCCAATGTCCCCAACATCCCCAACACCCCAATGTCCCCAATGTCCCCAAATGTCCCCAATGTCCCCAATGTCCCCAAATGTCCCCAATGTCCCCAATGTCCCCAATGTCCCCAATGTCCCCATTACCCCCAATGTCCCATTGTCCCCCAATGTCCCCAAATGTCCCCAATGCCTCCATTACCCCCATGTCCCCAATGTCCCCAGTGTCCCCAATCCCTCCAATGTCCCCAATCCCATTTTTTCCTTTTTCCCTCCCATTTTTTCCCACTGTCCCCACTGTCCCCAACACCCCCACTGTCCCCAGTGTCCCCACTGATGTCACAGTGTCACAGTGCCACCCCAATGTCCCCAATGTCCCCAATGATGTCACAATGTCCCCACTGTCCCCAATGTCCCCAGTGTCCCCATTGATGTCCCCAGTGTCCCCAATCACCCCAATGTTACAGTGTCCCCACTGATGTCCTCAATGTCCCCTGAGTGTCCCCAGTGTCCCAATCTCCCAATGTCACCCCAATGTCCCCAATGTCACCCCAATGTCCCCAATGTCCCCACTGTCCCCATTGTCCCCACAGTGTCCCCAGTGTCCCCAGTGTCCACAATGTCCCAAATCCCCTCAATGTCCCCACTGTCCCCAATGATGTCCCCAGTGTCCCCTGAGTGTCCCCAATGTCCCCACTGTCCCCTCAATGTCCCCAATGTCCCCAATCCCATTTTTTCCTTTTTCCCTCCCATTTTTTCCCAATGTCCCCAAATGTCCCCACTGTCCCCAATGTCCCCAAATGTCCCCGACATCCCCAACACCCCACTGTCCCCAGTGTCCCAGATGTCCCCAATGTCCCCAATGTCCCCACACCCAATGTCCCCACATCTCCGTATCCCCAATGTCCCAAATCCCTCCAATGTCCCCAATCCCATTTTTTCCTTTTTCCCTCCCATTTTTTCCCACTGTCCCCAATGTCCCCAACACCCCACTGTCCCCAAATGTCCCCAATGTCCCCAATGATGTCACAGTGCCACCCCAGTGTCCCCATTGTGTCCCCAGGCCGGCGCCGTCCCCGTCTCTGCTGCTCTCGGTGGCTCCAGCTCAGTGTCCCCACTGTCCCCAATGATGTCACAGTGTCACCCCAATGTCCCCAGTGTCCCCATTGTCCCCAGTAATGTCCCCACTGTCCCCAATGTCCCCAGTGTCCCCAATGTCCCCACAATGTCCCCATTGATGTCCCCAGTGTCCCCAATCACCCCAATGTCACCCCAATGTCCCCACAATGTCCCCAATGTCCCCTGGATGTCCCCAATCCCCTCAATGTCCCCAATGTCCCCAATGATGTCACAGTGTCACAGTGCCACCCCAATGTCCCCATTGGTGTCCCCGCCGTTGCTGCTCTCGGTAGCTCCAGCCCAGTGTCCCCAATGTCCCCAATGATGTCACAGTGTCCCCAATGTCCCCAATGATGTCACAGTGTCCCCAATGTCCCCCCAATGTCCCCACAATGTCCCCAATGTCCCCAATGTCCCCAACACCCCACTGTCCCCAATGTCCCCAATGTCCCCTCAATGTCCCCAATGTCCCCAATGATGTCACAGTGTCACAGTGTCCCCCCAATGTCCCCACAATGTTCCCACTGTCCTCAATGTCCCCAATCCCATTTTTTCCTTTTTCCCTCCCATTTTTTCCCACTGTCCCCAATGTCCCCACTGTCCCCAAATGTCCCCACTGTCCCCAATGTCCCCAAATGTCCCCGACATCCCCAACACCCCACTGTCCCCAGTGTCCCAGATGTCCCCAATGTCCCCAATGTCCCCACACCCAATGTCCCCACATCTCCGTATCCCCAATGTCCCCAATCCCTCCAATGTCCCCAATCCCATTTTTCCTTTTTCCCTCCCATTTTTTCCCACTGTCCCCAATGTCTCCACAATGTCCCCAATGTCCCCAATGTCCCCAATGATGTCAGAGTGTCACAGTGTCCCCAATGTCCCCATTGTCCCCAATGTCCCCAATTCCCCCCAGTGTCCCCCTCAATGTCCCCAATGTCCCCAATCCCTCCAATGTCCCCAATCCCATTTTTTCCTTTTTCCCCTCCCATTTTTTCCCACTGTCCCCAATGTCTCCACAATGTCCCCAATGTCCCCCAATGTCCCCAATGATGTCAGAGTGTCACAGTGTCCCCAATGTCCCCCATTGTCCCCAATGTCCCCAATCCCCCCAGTGTCCCCTCAATGTCCCCAATGTCCCCAATCCCTCCAATGTCCCCAATCCCATTTTTTCCTTTTTCCCTCCCATTTTTTCCCACTGTCCCCAATGTCCCCAGTGTCCCCAAATGTCCCCACACCCAATGTCCCCACATCTCCATATCCCCCACTGTCCCCAATGTCCCCAAATCCCTCCAATGTCCCCAATCCCATTTTTTCCTTTTTCCCTCCCATTTTTTCCCAATGTCCCCCAATGTCCCCAACACCCCACTGTCCCCAAATGTCCCCAATGTCCCCAATGTCCCCAATGATGTCACAGTGTCACAATGTCCCCATTGTGTCCCCAGGCCGGCGCCGTTTCCGTCTCTGCTGCTCTCGGTGGCTCCAGCTCCGGGTGCAGCCCCAGCTCGGCCTGGAGGGGACGCGGCGCCTCTGGGAGGTGACACCGGGGGGACATTGGGGACAGTGGGGACAGTGGGACATCAATGGGGACATGGGGACATCGGGGGACACTTTGGGGACATTGGGGACATTTGGGGACATTGGGGACATGGGGACAGTGGGGGACAGAGGGGACATTTGGGGACATTGGGGACAGTGGGGACACCTGGGGACAATGGGGACATTGGGGACATTGGGGACAGTGGGACATTGGGGACACTTTGGGGACATTGGGGACAGTGGGGACACTGGGGGGACATTTGGGGTGGTTTTGTGGGGGTTTGGGGACATTTTGGGGACATTTGGGGTGGTTTGGTTGTGGTTTTTTGGGGTTTGGGGACATTTTGGGGACATTTGGGGACACTCTGGGGTGGCCTGGGGACATTTAGGGGAGATCTGGGGTGGTTTTGGTGACATTTGGGGACATCTGGGGTGGCTTTGTGGGGGTTTGGGGGCATTTTGGGGACATTTTGAGGACATTTGGGGACGTCTGGGGACATTTGGGGACATTTTGGGGAGATCTGGGGACATTTGGGCCATTTGGGGACTTTTGGGGCCATTTGGGGACGTTTTGGGGACATTTGGGGCCATTTTGGGGACATTTGGGGGCATTTTGGGGCCATTTGGGGACATTTTGGGGACATTTTGGGACATTTTGGGGACATCTGGGGTGGTTTTGTGGGGGTTTGGGGCAATTTGGGGCCATTTGGGGACATTTTGGGACATTTGGGGCCATTTTGGGGCCATTTGGGGACATTTTGGGGCCATTTTGGGACATTTGGGGCCATTTGGGGACATTTTTGGGGCCATTTGGGGCCTTTTGGGGACATTTGGGGCCATTTTGGGGCCATTTTGGGGACATTTGGGGACATTTGGGGACATTTTTGGGCCCTTTGGGAACATTTGGGGACATTTTGGGGCCATTTGGGGACATTTTGGGGACATTTGAGATGGCTGGGCGTGGCTTTGGGGTGGCTTTGAGGGGGTTTGGGGCCATTTTGGGGACATTTGGGGCCATTTTGGGGCCATTTTGGGGCGGTTTTGGTGCAGTTTTGAGGGGCTTTGGGGCCATTTTGGGGCCCTTTGTCCCCAGGTGTCCCCCCCAGGTGTCCCCAGGTGTCCCCTCCAGGTGTCCCCAAGTGTCCCCAAGTGTCCCCTGCTGTCCCCAGGTGCTCTGGACGGGGCTGCCCTGCCCAACTTCCTGCTGCTGGTGACGTGCGCCCTGCTGGAGCTGCTCGGGGACAGTGACAACTTTGGGGACAATGACACCCCTGGGGACAGTGACAACTTTGGGGACAGTGACACCTTTGGGGACGGTGACACCCTCGGGGACACCCTCGGGGACGGTGACAGCGACAGCGACGGCCGCCCCGGGGGACACGGACAGCGAGGACGGCGACGGGGACCAGGTGGGGACACGACGGGGACACGATGGGGACAGTGGGGTGGCACTGGGGACACCCAATGGGGACACGATGGGGACACTGGGGACAGTGGGGTGGCACTGGGGACATGATGGGGGCACGATGGGGACAGTGGGGACAGTGGGGGGAGACACTGGGATGGGGACACCCAATGGGGACACTGGGGACACTGGCATGGGGACACTGTGGTGGCACTGGGAATGGATTGGGGACAGTGGGGACATCAGGGTGGCACTGGGGACACGGGGCTGGGGACACTGGGGTGGCGCTGGAATGGATTGGGGACAGGGCTGAGGACACTGGGGTGGCACTGGGGACATCAGGGTGGCACTGGGGACAGTGGGGACACCCAATGGGGACACACAATGGGGACACTGGGGTGGCACTGGGGACATCAGGGTGGCACTGGGGACACCCAGTGGGGACAGTGGGGACACTGGGGTGGCACTGGGGACACTGGGGACGTTGGGGGGTGGCACTGGGGACAGGGCTGGGGACACTGGGGTGGCACTGGGGACACCCAATGGGGACACTGGGCTGGGGACATGATGGGGACAGTGGGGACAGTGGGGTGGCACTGGGGACACCCACTGGGGACACTGGGGGCACTGGCATGGGGACAGTGGGGACAGCGGGGTGGCACTGGGGACACTGGGGACACCCAATGGGGACACTGGGGGTGGCACTGGGGACACTGGGAATGGATTGGGGACACCAGGGTGGCACTGGGGACAATGGGGACAATGGGGTGGCACTGGGGACACCCAATGGGGACACGATGGGGACACTGGGTACATCAGGGTGGCACTGGGGACACTGGGATGGGGACAATGGGGACACTGGGGTGGCACTGGGGACACTGGGGTGGGGATGCTGGGGACACTGGGGTGGCACTGGGATGGGGACACTGGGGTGGCACTGGGAATGGATTTGGGACAGTGGGGACAGCGGGGTGACACTGGGATTCAGACAGTGGGGTGGCACTGGGGACACTGGGGACACCCAATGGGGACACTGGGCTGGGGACGCTGGGGACACTGGGGTGGCACTGGGAATGGATTGGGGACAGGGCTGGGGACACTGGGTGGCACTGGGGACACCCAATGGGGACACGATGGGGACAGTGGGGCAGTGGGGTGGCACTGGGGACACTGGGCTGGGGACAATGGGGACACTGGGGTGGCACTGGGAATGGATTGGGGACAGGGCTGGGGACATCAGGGTGGCACTGGGGACACTGGGGACACCCAATGGGGACACTGGGGTGGCACTGGGGACATCAGGGTGGCACTGGGGACACTGGCATGGGGACAGTGGGGTGGCACTGGGGACACCCAATGGGGACACTGGGGACACTGGGGTGGCACTGGGGACACTGGGGACACTGTGGTGGCACTGGGAATGGATTGGGGACAGTGGGGACAGCAGGGTGGCACTGGGGACACTGGGCTGGGGACAATGGGGTGGCACTGGGGACACCCAATGGGGACAGTGGGGACAGCGGGGTGGCACTGGGGACAGTGGGATGGGGACAATGGGGTGGGGACATGATGGGGACACTGGGGTGGCACTGGGGACATGATGGGGACACTGGGCTGGGGACATGATGGGGACAGTGGGGACAATGGGATGGCACTGGGGACACCCAATGGGGACACTGGGGACAGCGGGGACAGTGGGGTGGCACTGGGGACACTGGGGTGGCACTGGGGTGGCACTGGGGACACCCAGTGGGGACACCCAATGGGGACACGATGGGGACACTGGGGTGGCACTGGGGACACTGGGGACACTGAGAATGGATTGGGGACATCAGGGTGGCACTGGGGACACTGGGGTGGGGACACTGGGGTGGCACTGGGGACACCCAATGGGGACACGATGGGGACACTGGGATGGCACTGGGGACACCCAATGGAGACAGCGGGCGTGGGGACGCTGGGGACAATGGGGTGGCACTGGGGTGGCACTGGGGACACCCAGTGGGGACACGATGGGGACACGATGGGGACAGCGGGGGTGGCACTGGGGACAGTGGGGACACTGGGGACACTGGGAATGGATTGGGGACATCAGGGTGGCACTGGGGACACTGGGGTGGCACTGGGGGCACTGGGGACACCCAATGGGGACAGCGGGGTGGGGACACGATGGGGACAGCGGCGGTGGCACTGGGGACACCCAATGGGGACACTGGGATGGGGACATGATGGGGACACTGGGGACACTGGGGTGGCACTGGGGACATCAGGGTGGCACTGGGGACACCAAATGGGGACATGATGGGGACACTGGGGTGGCACTGGGGATACCGGGACGGGGACATTGGGGTGGCACTGGGGACAGCAGGGTGGTACTGGGGACACTGGGGTGGCCCTGGGGACACCCAATAGGGACACAATGGGGACACTGGGGTGGCACTGGGGACACTGGGGACACCCAATGGGGACACTGGGGTGGCACTGGGGACACTGGGAATGGATTGGGGACATCAGGGTGGCACTGGGGACACCCAGTGGGGACATGATGGGGATAGTGGGGACAGCAGGGTGGCACTGGGGACACTGGGGTGACACTGGGGACACTGGGCTGGGGACAGTGGGGTGGCACTGGGGACAGTGGGGACACTGGCATGGGGACACTGGGGTGGCACTGGGGACAATGGGGTGGGGACACGATGGGGACAATGGGGTCGCACTGGGGACACTGGGAATGGATTGGGGACATCAGGGTGGCACTGGGGACACCCAGTGGGGACATGATGGGGATAGTGGGGACAGCAGGGTGGCACTGGGGACACTGGGGTGGCACTGGGGACACTGGGCTGGGGACACTGGGGTGGCACTGGGGACACCCAATGGGGACACGACGGGGACACTGGGGTGGCACTGGGGACATCAGGGTGGCACTGGGGTGGCACTGGGGACACTGGGGTGGGGACACGATGGGGACACTGGGGTGGCACTGGGGTGGCACTGGGGACAGTGGGATGAGGGTGGGGACACTGGGGTGGCAGTGGGGACATCAGGGTGGCACTGGGGACACCCAGTGGGGACAGTGGGGACGTTGGGGTGGCACTGGGGACAGGGCTGGGGACAGTGGGGTGGCACTGGGGACATCAGGGTGGCACTGGGGACACTGGGGACACTGGGGTGGCACTGGGGACACCCAATGGGGACACTGGGAACACCCAATGGGGACACTGGGGTGACACTGGGGACACCCAATGGGGACACAATGGGGACAATGGGGACACTGGGGTGACACTGGGGACAGTGGGGACAGCGGGGACATTGGGGTGACACTGGGGACACTGGGATGAGGGTGGGGACACTGGGGTGGCAGTGGGGACACCCAATGGGGACACTGGGAATGGATTGGGGACACTGGGGTGGCACTGGAGACACTGGGGACACTGGGGTGGCACTGGGGACACCCAATGGGGACACTGGGGACACTGGGGTGGCACTGGGGACACTGGGAATGGATTGGGGACATCAGGGTGGCACTGGGGACACGATGGGGACAATGGGATGGCACTGGGGACACTGGGAATGGATTGGGGACACTGGGGTGGCACTGGGGACACCCAATGGGGTGGCACTGGGGACACTGGGGTGGGGACACTGGGGTGGCACTGGGGACACTGGGGACAATGGGGTGGCACTGGGAATGGATTGGGGACAGGGCTGGGGACATCGTGGTGGCACTGGGGACAGTGGGATGGGGACAGTGGGGTGGCATTGGGGACACCAAATGGGGACACGATGGGGACAGTGGGGACAGCGGGATGGCACTGGGGACACTGGGGACAATGGGGTGGCACTGGGGACACTGGGGTGGGGACATGATGGGGACACCCAATGGGGACACGATGGGGACACTGGGGTGACACTGGGGTGGCATTGGTGTCCCCAGGTGTCCCCCCCGGTGTCCCTGCAGGTGGGGCAGGTGCTCAGCAGGGACACTGAGGTGACATTGGTGACACCGGGGTGACACTGGGGATGGCACAGGGTGACACTGGGGTGGCATTGGTGGCACTGGGGTGGCACTGGGGTGACATTGGTGACACCAGGGTGACATTGGGGTGCCACAGGGGTGGCACAGGGGTGGCACTGGGGTGGCATTGGTGGCATTGGTGTCCCCAGGTGTCCCCCCCGGTGTCCCTGCAGGTGGCGCAGGTGCTCAGCAGGGACACCAGGGTGGCACTGGGGATGGCACAGGGTGACATTGGTGACACCAGGGTGGCACAGGGTGGGACTGGGGTGGCACTGTGGATGGCACAGGGTGACACTAGGGTGGCACAGGGTGACATTGGTGTCCCTGCTGTCCCCAGGTGTCCCCCAGGTGTCCCTGCAGGTGGGGCAGGTGCTCAGCAGGGACACCGGGGTGACACTGGGGTGACATTGGTGACACTGGGGTGGCACAGGGTGGCATTGGTGACACTGGGGTGACATTGGTGGCACTGGGGATGGCACTAGGGTGACATTGGTGGCACAGGGTGGCATTGGTGACACTGGGGTGGCACAGGGTGGCACTGGGGTGGCACAGGGGTGACATTGGTGGCACTGGGGTGGCATTGGTGACACTGAGGTGACACAGGGGTGGCACAGGGGTGGCACTGGGGTGACATTGGTGGCACCGGGGTGACACTGGGGTGACACTGGGGTGGGGTTGGTGACACAGGGATGGCACAGGGTGGCATTGGTGTCCCTGCTGTCCCCAGGTGTCCCCCCGGTGTCCCTGCAGGTGGCGCAGGTGCTCAGCAGGGACACTGAGGTGACATTGGTGACACTGGGGTGACACAGGGTGACATTGGTGACACTGGGGTGACACAGGGGTGACATTGGTGACACTGGGGTGACACAGGGTGACATTGGTGACACTGGGGTGACACAGGATGGCACAGGGTGACACTGGGGTGGCATTGGTGACACTGAGGTGACATTGGTGTCCCCAGGTGTCCCCCCCGGTGTCCCTGCAGGTGGGGCAGGTGCTCAGCAGGGACACTGGGGTGGCACAGGGTGACATTGGTGACACTGGGGTGACACTGGGGTGGGGTTGGTGACACTGGGGTGGGGACATTGGGTGGCCTTGGGGACACCAGGGTGGCACTGGGGACACTGGGACAGGGTTGGGGACACTGGGGTGGCACTGGGGACAGGGCTGGGGAC
The DNA here is from genome assembly GCA_031885435.1 of Passerculus sandwichensis. Taxonomy (NCBI): domain Eukaryota; kingdom Metazoa; phylum Chordata; class Aves; order Passeriformes; family Passerellidae; genus Passerculus; species Passerculus sandwichensis. The sequence goes on along the minus strand of CM063156.1, from coordinate 8,076,369 downwards.
ACCAGGATGGGGACACTGGGGACACTGGGGTGGGGACACCGGGGTGGCACTGGGGACACCCAGTGGGGACAGAGGGGTGGCACTGGGGTGGGGTTGGTGACACTGGGATGGCACAGGGTGACATTGGTGTCCCTGCTGTCCCCAGGTGTCCCCCCCGGTGTCCCTGCAGGTGGCGCAGGTGCTCAGCAGGGACACTGGGGTGACACTGGGGTGACATTGGTGACACTGGGGACGGCACAGGGTGGCACTAGTGACACTGTGGATGGCACAGGGTGACATTGGTGGCATTGGTGTCCCCAGGTGTCCCCCCAGGTGTCCCTGCAGGTGGGGCAGGTGCTCAGCAGGGACACCGGGGTGGCACAGGGTGACATTGGTGACACTGTGGATGGCACAGGGTGACACTGGGGTGGCATTGGTGGCACTGGGGTGGCACTGGGGTGGCATTGGTGGCACTGGGGATGGCACTGGGGTGGCACTGGGATGGCACAGGGTGACATTGGTGACACTGGGGTGACACTGAGGTTACACTGGGGTGGCACTGGTGACATTGGTGACACTGGGGTGGCATTGGTGACACTGGGGTGACACAGGGGTGGCACAGGGTGACATTGGTGACACTGAGGTGTCCCTGCTGTCCCCAGGTGTCCCCCCCGGTGTCCCTGCAGGTGGCGCAGGTGCTCAGCAGGGACACTGGGGTGGCATTGGTGGCACAGGGGTGGCACAGGGTGACATTGGTGACACTGTGGATGGCACAGGGTGACATTGGTGTCCCTGCTGTCCCCAGGTGTCCCCTCAGGTGTCCCTGCAGGTGGGGCAGGTGCTCAGCAGGGACACCGGGGTGGCATTGGTGACACCGGGGTGACATTGGTGACACTGGGGTGACACTGGGGATGGCACAGGGTGACATTGATGACACTGGGGTGGCACTGGGGTGACACTGGGGTGGCACAGGGTGACATTGGTGACATTGGGGTGGCACTGGGGTGGGGTTGGTGACACTGGGGATGGCACAGGGTGACATTGGTGGCATTGGTGTCCCCAGGTGTCCCCCAGGTGTCCCCCCCGGTGTCCCTGCAGGTGGCGCAGGTGCTCAGCAGGGACACTGGGGTGACATTGGTGACATTGGTGACACTGGGGTGACATTGGTGACACTGGTGACACTGGGGTGACATTGGTGTCCCTGCTGTCCCCAGGTGTCCCCCCCGGTGTCCCTGCAGGTGGCGCAGGTGCTCAGCAGGGCCGAGGGGATTTTCCTGCAGCTGGCGGCCACCAAGGTCAGTGACACCTCAGTGTCCCCTGAGTGTCCCCAAACTGTCCCCAAGGTGTTCCCTGAGTGTCCCCTGAGTGTCCCCAAGGTGTCCCCAGAGTGTCCCCAGAGTGACCCCAGAGTGTCCCCAAACTGACCCCAAAGTGTCCCCAAGTGTCCCCAAAAGTGACCCCAAAGTGACCCCAAAAGTGACCTGAAAGTGTCCCCACGGTGTCCCCTGAGTGTCCCCAAAGTGACCCCAAAAATGTCCCCAAATGACCCCAAAGTGTCCCCAAACTGACCCCAGAAATGTCCTCAAAGTGTCCCCAGAGTGACCCCAAAAGTGACCTGAAAGTGTCCCCACGGTGTCCCCAAAAGTGTCCCCAAAGTGTCCCCTGAGTGTCCCCAAAGTGACCCCAAAGTGCGCCCAAGGTGACCCCAGAAATGTCCCCAAGGTGTCCCCAAAACTGTCCCCAAAGTGACCCCAAAGTGTCCCCAGAGTGTCCCCAAACTGACCCCAGAAATGTCCCCAAAGTGTCCCTGAAGTGACCCCAAAGTGACCCCAAAATTGACCCCAAAGTGTCCCCAAAAGTGTCCCCTGAATGACCCCAAAGTGACCCCTGAGTGTCCCCAAAGTGTCCCCAAAATGACCCCAGAAATGTCCCCAAGGTGTCCCCAAGGTGTCCCCAGAAGTGTCCCTTGAATAACCCCAAAAGTGACCTGAAAGTGTCCCCAAGGTGTCCCCTGAGTGTCCCCAAAGTGACCCCAAAAATGTCCCCAAATGACCCCAAAGTGTCCCCAAAATTGACCCCAGAGTGTCCCCAAAATCGACCCCAGAAATGTCCCCAAAAGTGTCCCCAGAGGGTCCCCAAAGTGACCTGAAAGTGTCCCCACGGTGACCCCAGAAATGTCCCCAAGGTGTCCCTGAAGTGACCCCAGAAATGTCCCCAAAGTGACCCCTGAGTGTCCCCAAAGTGTCCCCAAAACTGACCCAAAAGTGTCCCCAAGGTGACCCCAGAAAAGTCCCCAAAACTGTCCCCAAAGTGTCCCCAAAACTGTCCCCAAGGTGTCCCCTGAGTGACCCCAAAACTGACCTGAAAGTGTCCCCAAAGTGACCCCAAAGTGTCCCCAGAGTGTGCCCAAAACTGTCCCCAAAGTGTCCCCAAAACTGTCCCCAAGGTGTCCCCAGAGTGACCCCAGAAATGTCCCGAAACTGACCCCAAAGTGTCCCCAAAACTGTCCCCAAGGTGTCCCCTGAGTGACTCCAAAACGTCCCCAAAAGTGACCCCAGAGTGACCCCTGAGTGTCCCCAAAGTGTCCCCAAAGTGACCCCAGAGTGACTCCAAAACGTCCCCAAAAGTGACCCCTGAGTGTCCCAAAAGTGACCCCAGAGTGACCCTGGAAATGTCCCCAAATGACCCCACAGTGTCCCCAAAAGTGACCCCAAAGTGTCCCCTGAGTGTCCCCAAAGTGACCTGAAAGTGTCCCAAGGTGTCCCCAAACTGTCCCCAACACTGACCCCAGAAATGTCCCCAAAATGACCCCAAATTGTCCCCAAAAGCGACCCCAGAAATGTCCCCAAAAGTGACCCCACAGTGTCCCCAAAACTGATCTGAAAGTGTCCCCAAAGTGACCCCAGAGTGTCCCCAAATGACCCCAGAAATGTCCCCAAATGACCCCAGAGTGTCCCCAAAACTGTCCCCAAGGTGTCTCCAAAGTGTCCCCAAAGTGACCCCAGAAATGTCCCCAAGGTGTCCCTGAAGTGACCCCAAAACTGTCCCCAAAGTGACCCCTGAGTGTCCCAAAAGTGACCCCAAACTGACCCCTGAGTGTCCCAAAAGTGACCCCAAAGTGACCCCTGAGTGTCCCCAAAGTGTCCCCAAGGTGACCCCAGAAATGTCCCCAAATGTCCCCAAAGTGTCCCCAAAAGTGACCCCAAAGTGACCCCAAAGTGTCCCCAAACTGACCCCATAAATGTCCCCAAAAGTGACCCCGAGTGACCCCTGTGTGACCCTGAGTGACCCCAATGACCCCGAGTGACCCCAATGACCCCGAGTGACCCCAATGACCCCGATGACCCCGAGTGACCCCAGTGTGACCCCGTGTGACCCCAGTGACCCCAATGACCCCGAGTGACCCCAATGACCCCGAGTGACCCCGAGTGACCCCAATGACCCCGAGTGACCCCTGTGTGACGCCGAGTGACCCCAATGACCCCCAGTGGCCCTGTGACCCCAATGACCCCAGGTGACCCCAGTGACCCCAAGTGACCCCAATGACCCCGAGTGACCCCAGTGACCCCAATGACCCTGTGTAACCCCAATGACCCCATGTGACCCCAATGACCCCGAGTGACCCCAATGACCCCATGTGACCTCTGTGCGACGCCAGTGACCCCGAGTGACCCCAATGACCCCGTGTGACCCCTGTGTGACCCCGAGTGACCCCAATGACCCCGGGTGACCCCAATGACCCCATGTGACCCCAATGACCCCGTGTGACCCCGTGTGACCCCAATGACCCCGAGTGACCCCAATGACCCCGTGTGACCCCAATGACCCCAAGTGACCCCTGTGTGACCTCGAGTGACCCCAGTGACCCCGAGTGACCCCAATGACCCCAGGTGACCCCAGTGACCCCGTGTGACCCCAGTGACCCCGGGTGACCCCGCTGTTCCCCTCCCCCAGGATCTGCCCCCGGCCCTGCAGGAGCTGCTGGGACTGGGGGGGCCCCTCCCCCACCCGGAGCCGCCCCCCGAGAAAAACTGAGAGAACAAACTGGGACAAACTGGGAGGGACTGGGAACCCAAACTGGGAACCCAAACTGGGATGGACTGGGAGGGACTGGGAGGGACTGGGAGGGACTGGGATAAACTGGGAGGGACTGGGAACCCAAACTGGGATGGACTGGGATAAACTGGGAACCCAAACTGGGATAAACTGGGAGCCCAAACTGGGAACCCAAACTGGGATGGACTGGGAACCCAAACTGGGATAAACTGGGAGCCCAAACTGGGAACCCAAACTGGGATGGACTGGGATATACTGGGAGCCCAAACTGGGATGAACTGGGATGGACTGGGATGGACTGGGAGGGACTGGGAGGGAGTGGATTATACTGGGATAAACTGGGATAAACTGGGATGAACTGGGAGCCCAAACTGGGAGGGACTGGGAGGGACTGGGAGCCCAAACTGGGATGAACTGGGAACCCAAACTGGGATAAACTGGGAACCCAAACTGGGATGGACTGGGAGGGACTGGGAACCCAAACTGGGATAAACTGGGATAAACTGGGATGGACTGGGATAAACTGGGAACCCAAACTGGGATGAACTGGGAGCCCAAACTGGGATGGACTGGGATGGACTGGGAACCCAAACTGGGAATACTGGGAGGGACTGGGAACCCCAAACTGGGATGGACTGGGAACCCCAAACTGGGAACCCAAACTGGGATAAACTGGGATGGACTGGGATGGACTGGGATGGACTGGGAGGGACTGGGAACCCAAACTGGGAACACAAACTGGGATAAACTGGGAACCCAAACTGGGAGGGACTGGGATAAACTGGGAACCCAAACTGGGATGGACTGGGATGGACTGGGAGCCAAACTGGGAGCACTGGGAGGCACTGGGAACCCCAAACTGGGGAAACTGGGAACCCAAACTGGGATTGAGAACCCAAACTGGGATGAACTGGGAGCCCAAACTGAGATAAACTGGGAGCCCACACTGGGATATACTGGGAATGAACTGGGAGGGACTGGGTTATACTGGGAATGGACTGGGAGGGACTGGGAGGGACTGGGAGCCCAAACTGGGAACCCAAACTGGGATTGAGAACCCAATCTGGGAGGAACTGGGAGCCCAAACTGGGATGAACTGGGAGGAACTGGGAACCCAAACTGGGAGGGACTGGGATGAACTGGGAGCCCAAACTGGTTTTCCCCTCCCCCTCTCGGTGCTGCATTAAAGATTTTGGAACCCAACGGAGATTTGGGATTTTTGGGGATTTTTGGGGGAATTTTGGGATTTTGGGGGATTTTTTGGGGATTTTTTGGGAATTTTGGGGATTTTTTGGGTTTTGGGGGGAATTTGGGGTTTTGGGGGTGATTTTTGGGGGGATTTTGGGAAGATTTTGAAGAAATTTTGGGATTTGGGGGGATTTTTGGGATTTTTTGGGGATTTTTGGGGGATTTTGAGGGGATTTTTGGGGATTTTTTTTGATTTTGGGGGGATTTTTTGGGATTTTTGGGATTTTTGGGGGAATTTTGGGATTTTGGGGATTTTTTGGGATTTTGGGGGGATTTTCGGGGGAATTTGGGGGGAATTTTGGGGGGATTTTGGGGTTTTTGGGATTTTTGGGGGGAATTTGGGGTTTTGGGGTGATTTTTGGGGGGATTTTGGGAAGATTTTGAAGAAATTTTGGGATTTTTGGGGGATGATTGAGGGGATTTTGGGTGAGATTTTTTGGGGAGGATTTTGGGGGGGATTTGGGGTTTTGGGGGAATTTTTTGGAATTTTTTTGGGGATTTTTTGGGATTTTGGGGAGATTTTTTTTTATTTTTGGGGAATTTTTTTGGATTTTGGGGGGATTTTTTTTATTTAGGGGGACTTTTGGGGATTTTTTGGGGGATTTTTTGGGGGATTTTTTTTTTATTTTGGGGGGAGTTTTTGGGATTTTTTGGGGATTTTGGGGGATTTGGGGGGAATTTGGGGTTTTGGGGGTGATTTTTGGGAGGATTTTGGGAAGATTTTGAAGAAATTTTGGGATTTTTGGGGGATGATTGAGGGGATTTTGGGTGAGATTTTTTTTGGATTTTGGGGAGATTTCTTTGAGATTTTTTTGAGATTCTGGGGGGATTTAAGTGAGATTTGGTGGGGACTTTTGGGGGAAATTTTTTGGGATTTCGAGGAGATTTTTTGAAATTTTGGGGAGATTTTGGAAAAATTTTGGGGGGATTTTTGGGGGGATATTTTTAAGAAGGATTTCTTGAGATTTTGGGGAGATTTGGGGAGGATTTGGGGAGGATTTAAATGAGATTTTGGGGGGGATTTTTGGGAAATTTTGGGGGGATTTTTGGGAGAATTTTTGGGGATTTTGGGGAGATTTTCTTGAATTTTTGGGGGGGATTTGGGTGGGATTTTTGGAGGAGATTTTTGGGGAGATTTTGGGAAATTTTGGGGTGATTTTGGGGTGTTTTTAGGGTTTTTTTGGGGTGGTTTTTGGGGTGGTTTTTGGGGGTTTTTTAGGGTTTTTTTGGGGTGGTTGTCGGGGTCGTTTTGAGGATGTTTTTTGAGATTTTTTTGGGATTTTTTGGGGTGGTTTGTGGGGGTGATTTTGGGTTTTTTTTAGGTTTTTTGGGGTGGGTTTGTGGGAGTGTTTTGGGTTTTTTTTAGGGTTTTTTTTGGGGGTGGGTTTGGGGGGGTTGTGGGGGTCGTTTTGAGGATGTTTTTTGAGGTTTTTGGGGATTTTTCGGGGTGATTTTGGGGGTGTTTTTGGGGTTTTTTTAGGTTTTTTTGGGGTGATTTTGGGGTGGTTGTGGGGGTCGTTTTGAGGATGATTTTTGAGATTTTTAGGGTTTTTTGGGGGTGGGTTTGTGGGGGTGATTTTGGGGTTTTTTTGGGGTGGGTTTGGGGTGATTTTGGGGTTTTTTTAGTTTTTTTTGAGGTGGGTTTGGGGGGGTTGTGGGGGTCGTTTTGAGGATTTTTTTGAGATTTTTAGGGGTTTTTTGGGGTGATTTTGAGGTTTTTTGGGATTTTTGGGGTGATTTTGGGACTGTTTTTGGGGTTTTTTTGGGTTTTTTTTGGGGGGGCTTGTGGGGGTCGTTTTGAGGATGTTTTTTGAGGTTTTTAGGGTTTTTTGGGGGTGATTTTGGGGGTGATTTTGGGGTGTTTTTAGGGATTTATTTAGGGTGGGGTTTGGGGGGGTTTTGGGGGTCGTTTTGAGGATGTTTTTTGAGGTTTTTAGGGTTTTTTTGGGGTGGTTTGTGGGGGTGATTTTGGGGTGGTTTTAGGGTTTTTTGGAGGGGGTTTGGGGAGTTTGTGGGGGTGATTTTGGAGTGTTTTTGGGTTTTTTTAGGGTTTTTTTGGGGTGATTTTGGGGTTTTTTTGGGGTTTTTTTGGGGAGGTTGTGGGGGTCGTTTTGAGGATGTTTTTTTTTGGGTGATTTTGGGGTGTTTTTAGGGTTTTTTTGGGGTGATTTTGGGACTGTTTTTGGGGTTTTTTTAGGGTTTTTTTGGGGTGGGTTTGGGGGGGTTGTGGAGGTCGTTTTGAGGATGTTTTTTGAGGTTTTTTTGGGATTTTTCGGGGTGGTTTGTGGGGGTGATTTTGGGCTTTTTTTAGGGTTTTTTTGGGGTGGGTTCGGGGGGGTTGTGGGGGTCAATTTGAGGATGATTTTTGAGGTTTTTAGGGTTTTTTTGGGGTGGGTTTGTGGGGGTGACTTTGGGGTTTTTTAGGGTTTTTTTGGGGTGATTTTAGGGTTTTTTTAGGGTGGGTTTGTTGGGGTGTTTTTAGGGTTTTTTTGGGAGTGGGTTTGGGGGGCTTGTGGGGATCGTTTTGAGGATGTTTTTTGGGGTTTTTAGGGTTTTTTTGGGGTGGTTTGTGGGGGTGATTTTGGGGATTTTTTCGGGTTTTTTTGGGTGGATTTGGGGTGGTTGTGGGGGTCGTTTTGAGGACATTTTTGGGGGTTTTTAGGGTTTTTTTGGGGTGATTTTGGGGTGTTTTTAGAGGCTTTTTTAGGGTGGGTTTGGAGGGGTTGTGGGGGTCGTTTTGAGGATGTTTTTTGAGGTTTTTAGGGTTTTTTTGGGGTGTTCAGGGGTGATTTTGGGGTGGGTTTGGGGCTGTTTTGGGGGGTCCCAGGGGGGGATCAGGGGATGTCTCCCCTGAGTCCCAAAGGGGATCCCGAAGGTGCTTTTGGGATGGTTTTCGGGTGGTTTTGGGGGGTTTTTTTTAGGTTTTTTTAAGGGGTGAATTTGAGGGCGTTTTGGGATGGGTTTGAGGTTTTTTTGGGTTTTTTTAGGGTTTTTTTTAGGTCTTTTTCGGGGTGGTTTGTGAGGGTGTTTCTGGGTGGGGGTCCCGAGGGTGTCCCGGGAAAAAGATTTAAGGATGTCTCACCTGAGCTCCTAAAGCCGATCCCGGAGGCGCTTTTCGGTTGTTTCGGGCTGTTTTCGTGGTGTTTTCGTGGTGTTTTTTTGGTGTTTTTTTTGGTGTTTTTCGCGATTTTCGGGGCGTCCCGAGGGGGCAGCGCCGTGAGGGGACGGCGGCAGCGGCGGCGCCCCCTGGCGGGCGAGGCGGCGGGAAAAACTGCGCATGCGCAAAATGGCGGCGGCGCGCCGCAAGATGGCGCCAACGCGCGGAAATGACCCCCCCATGCTCAGGCCACGCCCCCTTCGTCTAAACCACGCCCCTTCGCGCCAAAGCCACGCCCCTTCACATCCATATAAGGCTATGAAGCCCCGCCCATTTGATTCCCATCCCTTTGTTAGGCCACGCCCCTTTCATTGACCGCACTGCTGTCCCTCATTAATATTAATGAGGGGGTGGGGCCATGCTGGCCTCAATTTGTGAACGGGGGCAGCTCTAATTGGACAACACGTAATGAATATTAATGAAGGGTGTGATGTATGATGCGACAGCTCCTTAATAATCAAATTGAGGTCAGGTCTCGCTTATTAGTGCTAATGAGAGGCAGATCATTAATATTCAAAAAGGGCGGTAACGGTTGTGGTCAGCTCATCAATATTCATGAGGCAGAGACTGCTAGGTTTATTAAAATTGAGTAGGCCTCATTAATTAGCTGAGAATGAGCTGATTAATATTCACATTAATTGACCATTGGTCGTTGTTGCCGCTAATATTAATGAGATGGTAATCAGACAGTAGGCTAATTACTATTAATGAGTCTGTGCTAATTGGAAATAGCTGGCTTATGAATATTTATAATCGACCTGAAATATGCAACAGCATCTTAATTACTAATGACCGGTAGCTCATTAATATTCATGAAGCAGAGACTGCTAGGTGTGTTAAAATTGAGTAGGCCTCATTAATTAGCTGAGAATGAGCTGATTAATACTCACCATAATTGACCATTGGTCGTTATTGCCGCTAATATTAATGAGATGGTAATCAGACAGTAGGCTAATTACTATTAATGAGCCTATGCTAATTAGAAATAGCTGGCTTATTAATATTTATAATTTACCTGCAATTCACAACAGCATCTTAATTACTAACGATGGGCAGCTCATTAATATTCATGAGGGAGGGGATAGCCCCCCCCAAGCCCCTCCCAGTAGCCCCCTGTAAATATGGGTGTGGCTTCTCGGAAGGGGCGTGGCCTGAAAGGGGGCGTGGCCTGCATATGTTCGGGGTTTGTGGGCGTGGCTGTGGGCGTGGCCTGGACCCGGTCCAATGCGAGGCTGTGGGGTGGGCGTGGCCTGCCCTTATATGGTAAAACTTGTTTGAAAGGCGTTGCGTTGGGGGCGTGGCTTTTTGTGGCGGGCGTGGCTTCATTAACATATTTCGAGCATGCCCTCTGCTACTGGTGGGCGGGGCTTTGCGGAATGGGCGTGGCTTCTCCAATCCAGTCCTGGTGAAGTCAGTGGGCGTGGCTTTGCGAGGTGGGCGTGGCTTCCATGCCCCATCTGGGGGGAAGGAAGGGGAGAGGGGGCGTGGCAACTTTCTGGAGGGGGCGTGGCTTCCCTTATGCCAAGCACGCCTCTAACCACTAAGTGGGCGTGGCTTTGCAATGTGGGCGTGGCTTTGCTGCCCAGTCCTGGGCGTGTCCTTTGCCAATTGGGGGCGTGGCTTTACGGGGTGGGCGTGGTTTCCACCACCATAGGGGTGTGCCCTCAATTCCTGAGTGGGCGTGTCTTCAAACATTCGTGGGTGTGGCTTCACTCTGTGGGCGTGGCCTCCCCACCCCACTCCAGGTGTGCGCTCAGCCACGCAGGGGGCGTGGCTTATTCAGGTGGGCGGGGTTTCCATCCCCCATTTGGGGTGTTCCCTCTGCCGATAGTGGGCGTGGCTTTGCCGGGTGGGCGTGGTTTCTCCGCCGCATTCTGGGTGTGCCCTCAACACCTCAGTGGGCGTGGCTTTGAGATGTGGGCGTGGCTTCCGTGCCCACACTGGGCATGTCCTTTTCTTTTGGGGGGCGTGTCCTCTCGGGTGGGCGTGGCTTCCAACCCACATTAGGGGCACATCCTCAGCCAATCAGGAGCGTCGCTTTACCGGGTGGGCGTGGCTCCCTGCCCCCATTTAGGGCGTGTCCTCTGCGGATCGGGGGCGTGGCTTTACCGGGTGGGCGTGGCTTCAGTGCCCTCTACCAATCATGGGCGTGGCTTTACCTGGTGGGCGTGGCTTCAGTGCCCTCTATCAATCGGGGGCATGCTCTCAACCATTTAGGGGGCGTGGCTTTACCTGGTGGGCGTGGCTTCAGTGCCCTCTATCAATCATGGGCGTGGCTTTACCTGGTGGGCGTGGCTTCAGTGCCCTCTATCAATGGGGCCATGCTCTCAACCATTTAGGGGGCGTGGCTTTGCCGGGTGGGCGTGGTTTCCCTCCCTCTTTTGGGGCGTGCCCTCTGCCGATAGGGGGCGTGGCTTTACCAGGTGGGCGTGGCTTCAGTGCCCTCCATCGGCTGGGGGCGTGGCTTTATGTGGTGGGCTTGGCTCCACCCCCCATATTAGAACGTGCCGTCAACCACACAGGGGGCGTGGCTTTGCCGAGGTGGGCGTGGCTTCCACTCCCTTTGGGGGCGTAACCTCTGCCGATTGGGGGCGTGGCTTTGCCGGGTGGGGCGTTTCCGCAGCATCAATGGGCCTGGCTTCTCCTGGTGGGCGTGGCTTCAGTGCCCTCCATCGACTGGGTGCGTGGCTTTATATGGTGGGCTTGGCTCCACCCCCCACATTGGAAAGTGCCGTCAGCCCCACAGGGGGCGTGGCTTTGACGGGTGGGCGTGGCTTCCACTCCCTTTTGGGGGCATATCCCCTAGTGATCGTGGGCGTGGCTTTGCTGGGTGGGCGTGGCTCCGCCCCCATTTCGGCCACGTCCTCTGCCAATTGTGGGCGTGGCTCTGCCGGGTGGGCGTGGCTTCAGTGCCCTCTATCGGCGGGGGGCGTGGCTTTACTGGGCGTGCGTGGCTCCACCCCCATATTGGAACGTGCCGTCAGCCACACAGGGGGCGTGGCTTTGCCGGGTGGGCGTGGCTTCCATTCCCTTTGGGGGCGTAACCTCTGCCGATTGGGGGCGTGGCTTTACCGGGTAGGCGTGGCTTCAGTGCCCTCTATCAATCGGGGGCACGCTCGCAAGCATTTAGGGGGCGTGGCTTTGCCGGGTGGGCGTGGCTTCCACCCCCTTTGGGAGCATATACTCTTCTAATCGTGGGCGTGGCTTTGCCGGGTGGGCGTGGTTTCCCTCCCCCTTTTGGGGCGTGCCCTCTGCCGATCGGGGGCGTGGCTTTACCAGGTGGGCGTGGCTTCAGTGCCCTCCATCGGCTGGGGGCGCGGCTTTATATGGTGGGCTTGGCTCCACCCCCCACATTGGAAAGTGCCTTCAGCCACACAGGGGGCGTGGCCTTGTGTGTGGGCGTGGCTTCCACCCCGTTTGGGGGCGTAACCTCTGCCGATTGGGGGCGTGGCTTTATATGGTGGGCGTGGCTCCACCCCCATATTGGAACGCGCCGTCAGCCACACAGGGGGCGTGGCTTTACCAGGTGGGCGTGGCTTAAGTGCCCTCTATCGACCGGGGGCGTGGCTTTATATGGTGGGCGTGGCTCCACCCCCCTATTGGAACGTGCCGTCAGCCACACAGGGGGCGTGGCTTTGCCGGGTGGGCGTGGCTTCCACCCCCTTTGGGGGCGTAACCTCTGCCGATTGGGGGCGTGGCTTTGCTGGGTGGGCGTGGCTCCACCCCCCTATTGGAACGTGCCGTCAGCCACACAGGGGGCGTGGCTTTGCCGGGTGGGCGTGGCTTCCACTCCCTTTTGGGGGCATCATCTCTACTGGTCGTGGGCGTGGCTTTGCTGGGTGGGCGTGGCTCCGCCCCCATTTCGGCCGCGTCCTGCGCCAATTGTGGGCGTGGCTCTGCCGGGTGGGCGTTTCCCCAGCATTAATGGGCGTGGCTTCTCCTGGTGGGCGTGGCTCCACCCCCCTATTGGAACGTGCCGTCCGCCACACAGGGGGCGTGGCTTTAAATGGTGGGCGTGGCTTCCACTCCCTTTGGGGGCGTAACCTCTGCCGATTGGGGGCGTGGCTTTACTGGGCGGGCGTGGCTCCACCCCCACATTGGAACGTGCCGTCAGCCACACAGGGGGCGTGGCTTTGCCGAGTGGGCGTGGTTTCCCCGAGTGGGCGCGGCTTCCCCGAATGGGCGTGGCTTCCCCGAGTGGGCGTGCCCTCATTCATGGGCGTGTCCTCCCCTCCTTCCCCCTCCTCCTCCCCCGGTGGGCGTGGCCTGTGCCGGGGGGTGGGTGGGGTGCGGGCCGCGCTCAGGGCCGTTCCCATTGGCCGTGGGCGTTCTGGTGGGCGTGTCCGGTGGGCGTGTCCGCGGCGGGGTGGGCGTGGCTCTACCCCATATTGGAACGTGCCTTCAGCTACACAGGGGGCGTGGCTTTGCCGGGTGGGCGTGGCTTCCACTCCCTTTTGGGGGCATCTCCTCTACTGGTCGTGGGCGTGGCTTTGCTGGGTGGGCGTGGCTCCGCCCCCATTTCGGCCGCGTCCTCCGCCAATTGTGGGCGTGGCTTTACCAGGTGGGCGTGGCTTCAGTGCCCTCCATCGGCTGGGGGCGTGGCTTTACTGGGCGGGCGTGGCTCCACCCCCATATTGGAACGTGCCGTCAGCCACGCAGGGGGCGTGGTTTCCCCGAGTGGGCGTGTCTTCCCGAGTGGGCGTGGCTTCCAGAGTGGGCGTGGCTTCCCCGAGTGGGCGTGCCCTCATTGATGGGCGTGTCCTCCCCTCCCCACTCCCATCCTTCCCCCTCCTCCCCCGGTGGGCGTGGCCCGTGCCGGGGGGTGGGTGGGGTGCAGCCCGCGCTCAGGCAGGGCCGTTCCCATTGGCCGTGGGCGTCCTGGTGGGCGTGTCCGGTGGGCGTGTCCGCGGCGGGTGGGCGTGGCTCCACCCCCATATCGGAACGTGCCTTCAGCCACGCAGGGGGCGTGGCTTTGCCGGGTGGGCGTTTCCGCAGCATCAATGGGCGTGGCTTCCCCTGGTGGGCGTGCCTCTCCAATCCGTGAGCGTGGCTTTACTGGGCGGGCGTGGCTCCACCCCCATATTGGAACGTGCCTTCAGCCACGCAGGGGGCGTGGCTTTGCCGGGTGGGCGTGGCTTCCGTGCCCTCTATCGGCGGGGGGCGTGGCTGTGTATGGTGGGCGTGGCTCCACCCCCATATTGGAACGTGCCGTCAGCCACACAGGGGGCGTGGCCTTGTGTGTGGGCGTGGCTTCCACTCCCTTTTGGGGGCATCATCTCTACTGATCGTGGGCGTGGCTTTGCTGGGTGGGCGTGGATCCGCCCATATTTCGGCCGCGTCCTCCGCCAATTGTGGGCGTGGCTCTGCCGGGTGGGCGTTTCCCCAGCATCAATGGGCGTGGCTTCCCCGAGTGGGCGTGGCTTCAGTGCCCTCTATCGACTGGGGGCGTGGCTTTACTGGGCGTGCGTGGCTCCACCCCCTATATTGGAACGTGCCGTGAACCACACAGGGGGCGTGGCTTTACCAGGTGGGCGTGGCTTCCGTGCCCTCTATCGACTGGGGGCGTGGCTTTATATGGCGGGCGTGGCTCCACCCCCACATTGGAACGTGCCGTCAGCCACACAGTGGGCGTGGCTTCCCCGAGTGGGCGTGGCCTCCCCGAGTGGGCGTGCCCTCATTTCTGGGCGTGTCCTCCCCTTCCTTCCCCCTCCTCCCCGGTGGGCGTGGCCTCTGCCGGGGTGGGTGGGTGGGGTGCGGGCCGCGCTCAGGCAGGGCCGTACCCATTGGCCGTGGGCGTCCTGGTGGGCGTGGTCCGGTGGGCTGGGCGGGCGTGGCTCCACCCCCCTATTGGAACGCGCCGTGAGCCACGCAGGGGGCGTGGCTTTGCCGGGTGGGCGTTTCCCCAGCATCAATGGGCGTGGCTTCCCCTGGTGGGCGTGCCCTCTCCAATCCGTGGGCGTGGCTTTCCTGGGCGGGCGTGGCTCCACCCCCATATTGGAACGTGCAGTCAGCCACACAGGGGGCGTGGCTTTGCCGGGTGGGCGTGGCTTCCACTCCCTTTTGGGGGCATATCCCCTAGTGATCGTGGGCGTGGCTTTACTGAATAGGCGTGGCTCCACCCCTATATTGGAACGTGCAGTCCGCCACACAGGGGGCGTGGCCTTGCGTGTGGGCGTGGCTTCCACTCCCTTTTGGGGGCATCTCCTCTACTGATCGTGGCGTGGCTTTACTGGGTGGGCGTGGCTCCACCCCCATATTGGAACGTGCCGTCAGCCACACAGGGGGCGTGGCTTTGCCGGGTGGGCGTGGCTTCCACTCCCTTTTGGGGGTATCATCTCTACTGGTCGTGGGCGTGGCTTTGCTGTGTGGGCGTGGCTCCGCCCACATTTCGGCCACGTCCTCCGCCAATTGTGGGCGTGGCTCTGCCGGGTGGGCGTTTCCCAGCATTAATGGGCGTGGCTTCTCCTGGTGGGCGTGGCTCCACCCCCCTATTGGAACGTGCCGTCCGCCACACAGGGGGCGTGGCTTTAAATGGTGGGCGTGGCTTCAGGCTTTAAATGGTGGGCGTGGCTTCCACTCCCTTTGGGGGCGTAACCTCTGCCGATTGGGGGCGTGGCTTTACTGGGCGGGCGTGGCTCCACCCCCACATTGGAACGTGCCGTCCGCCACACAGGGGGCGTGGCTTTACCGAGTGGGCGTGGCTTCCCCGAGTAGGCGTGGCTTCCAGAGTGGGCGTGGCTTCCCCGAGTGGGCGTGCCCTCATTCATGGGCGTGTCCTCCCCTCCTTCCCCCTCCTCCTCTCCCCGGTGGGCGTGGGCCCGTGCCGGGGGGTGGGTGGGGTTCGGGCCGCTCTCAGGCAGGGCCGTTCCCATTGGCCGTGGGCGTTCTGGTGGGCGTGTCCGGCGGGCTGGGCGGGCGTGGCTCCACCCCCCTATTGGAACGTGCCGTCAGCCACACAGGGGGCGTGGCTTTGCCGGGTGGGCGTGGCTTCCACTCCCTTTTGGGGGCATCATCTCTACTGGTCGTGGGCGTGGCTTTGCTGGGTGGGCGTGGCTCCGCCCCCATGTCGGCCACGTCCTCCGCCAATTGTGGGCGTGGCTCTGCCGGGTGGGCGTGGCTTCCCCGAGTGGGCGTGGCTTCCCCGAGTGGGCGTGCCCTCATTTATGGGCGTGCCCTCCCCCTTCCTTCCCCCTCCTTTTCCGGTGGGCGTGGCCCGTGCGGGGGGTGGGTGGGGTGCGGGCCGCGCTCAGGGCCGTTCCCATTGGCCGTGGGCGTCTTGGTGGGCGTGTCCGGCGGGCTGGGCGGGCGTGGCTCCACCCCCCCTATTGGAACGTGCCGTCAGCCACGCAGGGGGCGTGGCTTTGCCGGGTGGGCGTTTCCCCAGCATCAATGGGCGTGGCTTCCCCGAGTGGGCGTGCCCTCCTTAATCCGTGGGCGTGGCTTTACTGGGCGGGCGTGGCTCCACCCCCATATTGGAACGTGCCGTCAGCCACACAGGGGGCGTGGTTTTGCCGGGTGGGCGTGGCTTCCACCCCCTTTGTGGGCATCTCCTCTACTGATCGTGGGCGTGGCTTTACTGAGTGGGCGTGGCTCCGCCCCCATTTCGGCCGCGTCCTCCGCCAATTGTGGGCGTGGCTCTGCCGGGTGGGCGTTTCCCCAGCATCAATGGGCGTGGCTTCTCCTGGTGGGCGTGGCTTCAGTGCCCTCCATCGACTGGGGGCGTGGCTTTATATGGTGTGCGTGGCTCCACCCCCATATTGGAACGTGCCGTCAGCCACACGGGGGCGTGGCTTTACCAGGTGGGCGTGGCTTCAGTGCCCTCCATCGGCTGGGGGCGTGGCTTTATATGGTAGGCTTGGCTCCACCCCCCCATTGGAAAGTGCCTTCAGCCTTACAGGGGGCGTGGCCTTGCGTGTGGGCGTGGCTTCCACCCCCTTTGTGGGCGTAACCTCTGCCGATTGGGGGCGTGGCTTTACTGGGCGGGCGTGGCTCCACCCCCATATTGGAAGGTGCCGTCAGCCACACAGGGGGCGTGGCTTTACCAGGTGGGCGTGGCTTCAGTGCCCTTTTTTTACTGGGGGCGTGGCTTTATATGGTGGGCGTGGCTCCACACCCCCCACATTGGAACGTGCAGTCCGCCACACAGGGGGCGTGGCTTTGCGGGTGGGCGTGGCTTCCACTCCCTTTGGGGGCATAACCTCTACTGATCGTGGGCGTGGCTTTGCTGAGTAGGCGTGGCTCCGCCCCCATTTCGGCCGCGTCCTCCGCCAATTGTGGGCGTGGCTCTGCCGGGTGGGCGTTTCCCCAGCATCAATGGGCGTGGCTTCTCCTGGTGGGCGTGGCTTCAGTGCCCCCTATCGACTGGGGGCGTGGCTTTATATGGTGGTCGTGGCTCCACCCCCATATTAGAACGAGCCGTCAGCCACGCAGGGGGCGTGGCTCTGCCGGGGGGGCGA
>CM063156.1:8006966-8059273 GCA_031885435.1 Passerculus sandwichensis | reverse complement strand
TAAGGCCCCTCCCTAATTAAGGACCCCTTCCCTAATTAGGAGACCCTGCCCTTATTAAGGACTCCCTCCTTAATTAGGAGACGCTGCCTTAATTAAAGACCCCTCCCCTAATTAAGGCCCCCATCCCTAATTAAGGACACCTCCCCTAATTAAGGAGACTGCCCTAATTAGGGACCCCCTCCCCTAATTAACGCTCCCTCCCCTAATTAAGGACCCCATCCCTAATTAAGGCCCCGCCCCAATTTAGCGACCTCTACCCCAATTAAGAGACCCGTCCCTAATTAAGGACACTGCCCTAATTAGGGACCCGTCCCCTAATTAAGGATCAGTCCCTTAATTAAGAGCCCCCTCCCCGATTAGGAGACCCTGCCCTAATTAAGGGCCCCTTCCTAATTAAGGCCCCCTCCCTAATTAAGGACTCTTCCCTAATTAAGCGCCCCGCTCCCTAATTAGGGACCCCTCCCCAATTAAACGACCCCTCCCTAATTAAGAGACCTCGCCCCAATTAAGGCCAGGCCCTAATTAATTAAGGAGCGCGCCCTAATTAAGGACCCCACCCCAATTAATTAGGGACCCCTCCCCAATTAATTAAGGCCCCCTCCCTAATTAAGAGACCCCTCCCCAATTTCGTGACCCCAATTAAAGCCTGTCCCTAATTAAGGCCTGTCCCTAATTAAGTCCAGTCCCTAATTAAATCCTGTCCCTAATTAAGGACCCCTCCCCAATTCCTCTCCTTAATTAACCACCCCCTCCCTAATTAAGCGGCTCCTTTCCTAATTAAGGACCCCTCCCCAGTTTAATGACCCTCCCCCAATTAAGGACCCCTGCCCTAATTAATGAGCCCTCCGTAATTAAGGAATTCTCCCTAATTAATGACCCATCTCTAATTAATAACCCCCCAATTTAAGGCCTAATTAGTGCCCCCTAATTAATGACCCCTCCCTAATTAATGACCCATCTCTAATTAATAACCCCCCTAATTTAAGGCCTAATTAGCGTCCCCCCATTAATGACCCCTCCCTAATTAATGTCCCCTCATTGATGGCCCCTCTCTAATTAACGAACCCTCCCAATTAATGACGTCCCCCGTTAATGACGCTTCTCTAATTAAGGACCCCTCCCCGATTTAAGGCCTAATTAATGAACCCCCACTAATGAGCCCTCCCTAATTAATGACACCTCTCTGATTATTGACCCCTCATTAATGACCTTTCTCTAATTAATGAGCGTTCTCTAATTAATGCCCCCTATTAATGACCTCTCTCTAATTAACGACCTCCCATTAATGACCCCTCTCTAATAATGACCCCCCAATTAAGGATCCCTCATTAATTAACGACCCTCCCCAATTAATGACCCCTCTCTAATAAAGACCCCCTAATAATTGATCTCTCACTAATTAACGACCGCCCAATTAACAACCCCCCAATTAATGACTCCTCTCTAATTAACGGCCCCCCAATTAACACCCCTCAATTAGCGCCCCCTCTCTAATTAACCCCCCCTCAGTTAGCGCCCCCTCCCCAATTAACACAACCCCCAATTAACGCCCCCCCGTTAATGACTCCTCTCTAATTAACGACCCCCCAATTAACGACCCCCTCAATTAGCGCCCCCTCCCTAATTAACACCCCTGAATTAGCGCCCCCTCCCTAATTAACACCCCCCCAATTAACACCCCCCATTAATGACTCCTCTCTAATTAACGACCCCCCAATTAGCACCCCCCATTAATCACTTCTCTCTAATTAGCGCCCCCTCCCTAATTAACACCCCTCAATTAGCGCCCCCTCCCTAATTAACACCCCCCCAATTAACACCCCCCCATTAATCACTCCTCTCTAATTAACAGCGCCCCCTCCCTAATTAACACCCCTCAATTAGTGCCCCCTCCCCAATTAACACCCCCCCAATTAACGCTCCCCCATTAATGACTCCTCTCTAATTAGCGCCCCCTCTCTAATTTACACCCCTGAATTAGCGCCCCCTCTCTAATTAACACCCCCCAATTAACGCTCCCCCCATTAATCACTCCTGTCTAATTAACGACCGCCCCAATTAACGACCCCCTCAATTATCGCCCCTCTCTAATTAACAACCCCCCCAATTAGCGCCCCTCTCTAATTAACACCCCTCAATTAGCGCCCCCTCCCCAATAACACCCCCCCAATTAACGCTCCCCCATTAATGACTCCTCTCTAATTAACGACCCCCCAATTACCACCCCCAATTATCGCCCCCTCCCCAGTCCCGCCCTCATTATCCCCTCCCTCATTAACGCCCCTCAATTAGCACCCCCTCTTTAATTAACACCCCCCAATCAGCGCCCCTCCCCCATCCCGCCCTCATTACCCCCCCCATCGCTAATTAACCCCGGCCCTCATTAATTCCCCCCCCCGGGAGCCGCAGCCTCGTTCTGGCCCCGCTCGGCCTCGATTCGGGCCCGGCCCCGCCCCCCGCGGTCACGTGGGGCCCTGAGGGGACGGGGGTGACGTCATCGGGGGAGAGTGGGGGGACACTTGGGGACAGCGTTGGGGTGACGTCATCGGGGGGACAGAGGGGTGACGTCATCGGGGGACACTTGGGGGTGACACTTTTGGGTGACATTTTTGGGTGACATTTGTTGGGTGACGTCATTGGGGTGACACTTTGGGGTCACAATTTTGGGACATTTGTTGTGGTGACACTTTGAGGTGACACTTTTTGGGTGATGTTATTGGGTGACACTTTGGGGTGACACTTTTTGGGACATTTGTTGGGTGACATTTATTGGGTGACATTTGTTGGGGTGACACTTTTGGGGTGACACTTTTTGGGTGACATTATTGGGGTGACACTTTGAGGTGACACTTTTGTGACATTTTTTGGGGTGACACTTTTGGGTGACACTTTGGGGTGACACTTCTTGGGACATTTTTGGGGTGACATTTTTTGGGTGATATTATCGGGGTGACATTATTGGGGTGACACTTTTGGGGTGACACTTTGGGACATTTGTTGGGTGACATTATTGGGGTGACATTATTGGGGTGGCATTATATGGGTGACACTTTTGGGTGACCCTTTTTGGAACATTTGTTGGGTGACATTTTTGGGGTGACATTTTTGGGTGACGTTATTGGGGTGACACTTTTGGGACATTTTTTGGGTGACATTTGTTGGGGTGACATTATTGAGGTGACACTTTGGGCTCACACTTTTTGGGACATTTGTTGGGGTGACACTTTTGGGTGACATTTGTTGGCTGACAATTTTTGGGTGACATTTGTTGGGGAGACATTATTGGTGTGACACTTTTGGGTGACAGTTTTGGGACATTTGTTGGGTGACATTTTTGGGTGACATTTTTCGGTGACGTTATTGGGGTGACACTTTTTGGGTGACACTTTTGGGTGACCTTTATTGGGGGTGACACTTTTGGGTGACACTTTTGGGTGACAATTTTGGGACATTTGTTTGGTGACATTTTTGGGGTGACACTTTTGGGTGACCATTTTTAGGTGACACATTTGTGTGGCACTTTTGGGTGACACTTTTGGGGTGACATTTTTGGGTGACACTTTTTGGGACAGTTTTGGGGGTGACACTTTTTGACGGTGGCACTTTGTGGTGACATTTTATGGACGGGTGACACTTTTGGGGTGACACTTTCGGGTGACATTTGTTGGAGGTGACAATTTGGGGTGACACTTTTTGGGACAGTTTTTTGGGTGACAATTTTGGAGTGTGACGTTTTTTGGGTGTCATTTATGGGGGGGTGACGCTTTTTGGGTGACCATTTTGGTGTGGCGTTTATTGGGTGACACTTTTGGGGTGACACTTTCGGGTGACATTTATTGGAGGTGACACTTTGGGGATGGCACTTTTTGGGTGACAACTTTGGAGGGTGACATTTCTGGGGTGGCAATTTTGAGGTGACAATTTTTGGGGCATTTTTTGGGTGACACTTTTGGGGTGACACTTTTTAGGTGACATTTTTTGGGGCGGTCTTTAGGGTGACACTTTTTTGGGTGACATTTTTTAGGTGACATTTATTGGGGGTGACATTCGTTGGGTGTCACACTTTGAGGTGACACTTTCTGTGGCACTCTGGTGGGTGAAACTTTTGGGTGACACTTTGGGGTGACATTTTTGGGTGACACTTTTGGGTGACACTTTTTGGGGCCGTCATGGGGGGGTGACACTTTTGGGGTGACATTTTTGGGTGACACTTTTTGGGACAGTTTTTGGGGCTGACACTTTTTGACGGTGGCACTTTGGGGTGACATTTTATGGACGGGTGACATTTATTGGGGTGACACTTTCGGGTGACATTTATTGGAGGTGACACTTTGGGGATGGCACTTTTTGGGTGACAACTTTGGAGGGTGACATTTCTGGGGTGGCAATTTTGAGGTGACAATTTTTGGGGCATTTTTTGGGTGACATTTTTGGGGTGACACTTTTTAGGTGACATTTTTTGGGACGGTCTTTAGGGTGACACTTTTTTGGGTGACATTTTTTAGGTGACATTTATTGGGGGTGACATTCGTTGGGTGTCACACTTTGAGGTGACACTTTCTGAGGCACTCTGGTGGGTGACACTGTTGGAGGGTGACACTTTTGGGGTGACATTTTTGGGTGACACTTTTTGGGACAGTTTTTTGGGTGACAATTTTGGAGTGTGACAGTTTTTGGGTGTCGTTTATGGGGGGGTGACGCTTTCTGGGTGACCATTTTGGTGTGACGTTTATTGGGTGACACTTTTGGGGTGACACTTTTGGGTGACATTTGTTGGAGGTGACACTTTTGGTGACACTTTTGGGTGACAGTTTTTAGGTGACTCATTTATGTGGCACTTTTGGGTGACACTTTAGGGTGACATCATTGGGTGACAATTTTGGGGTGACATTTTTGGCCGGTGACACTTTTGGGTGACACTTCAGGCATTGCAATATTGGGTGACACTTTTGGGGTGACATTTATTGGGATGACATTAATGGGTGACAATTTTTGGGTGACATCATTGGGTGACAATTTTTGGGGTGAAATCATTGGGTGACATTAATGGGTGACAATTTTAGGTGACATTTATTGGGGTGACATTTATTGGGGTGACATTCATTGGGTGACAATTTTGGGGTGACACTTTTGGGGTGTCATTTATGGCGGGGGAGTGACACTTTTTGGGTGACGCTTTTGGGCCATTTTTGGGTGACATTTATTGGGGTGACATTATTGGGTGACATTTATTGGGGTGACATTATTGGGTGACAATTTTGGGTGACATTTATTGGGTGACATTTATTGGGGTGACATCATTGGGGTGACAATTTTGGGTGACATTTTTGGGGTGACAATTCTGGCGCCGCTCCGGGTGTGACATTTTCCAGGTGACATTGACTGGGGTGGAGCTTTGGGTGACATTGATTGGGGTGACACTTTCTGGGTGACACAATTGGGGTGGCACTTTGGGTGACAATTCTGGGGGGGTGACATTTATGGGGGTGACACTTTTGGGTGACACTTTTGGGGTGACAACATTGGGTGACATCATTGGGTGACAATTTTGGGGTGACAATTTTGGAGTGACATCATTGGGTGACATTTTTGGGACAGTCTGTGGGGGTGACACTTTTGGGGTGACATTTATTGGGGTGACATCATTGGGGTGACATTAATGGGTGACAATTCTGGTGTGACATTTATTGGGTGACATTTATTGAGGTGACATCATTGGGTGACAATTTTTGGGGTAACATTTTTTGGGTGACAATTTTGGGTGACACTTTTGGGGTGACACTTTTGGGGTGACGCTTCAGGCATTGCAATATTGGGTGACAATTTTTGGGGAGACAATTTTGGGTGACACTTTAGGGTGACACTTTTAGGGTGACAACATGGGGTGACATTATTGGCTGACATTTATTGGGGTGACATTATTGGGTGACATTTTTGGGTGACATTTATTGGGGTGACACTTTTGGGTGACACTTTAGGGTGACAACATTGGGTGACAATTTTGAGGTGACATTTTTGGGCGGTGACACTTCAGGCATTGCAATATTGGGTGACATTTTTGGGTGACAATTTTTGGGGTGACAGTTTTGAGCTGACATTATTGGGGTGACATTTATTGTGGGTGACACTTTAGGGTGACAACATTGGGTGACACTTTTGAGGTGACACTTTTTGGGTGACACTTTTGGGGTGACACTTCAGGCATTGCAATATTGGGTGACATTTTGTGGGTGACATTTTCGGGACAGTCTGTGGGGGTGACACTTTTGGGTGACATTTATTGGGGTGACACCATTGGGTGACAATTTTTGGTGTGACATTTATTGGGTGACAATTTTGGGGTGTCATTTATGGCGGGGGGGTGACACTTTTTGAGTGACACTTTGGGTGACGCTTTAGGGTGACATTTATTGGGGTGACATCATTGGGTGACACTTTTGGGTGACAACATTGGGTGACAATTTTGAGGTGACATTTTTGTGTGGTGACACTTTTGGGGTGACATTATTGGGGTGACACTTTTGGTGTGGCATTTATTGGGTGACAATTTTGGGGTGACAATTTTTGGGGTGACATTTTGGGGTGACATTTATTGGTGTGACAATTTTTGGGGTGACATTTTTGGGGTGACAATTTTGGGTGACATTTTTGGGACAGTCTGTGGGGGTGACACTTTTGGGTGACATTTATTGGGGTGACACCATTGGGTGACACTTTTGGGGTGACATTATTGGGTGACAATTTTAGGTGACATTTATTGGGGTGACATTAATGGGTGACAATTTTGGGGTGACATTCATTGGGTGACAATTTTGGAGTGACAATTTTTGGGGTGACACTTTTGGGTGACAACATTGGGTGACAATTTTGAGGTGACATTTATTGGGTGACAATTTTGGGGTGACATTTAGTGCATGACAATTTTTGGGGTGACATTTATTGGGGTGACATCATTGGGTGACATTTGGGACACTTTTTTGGAGGGTTGACATTTTTGGGTGACACTTTTGGGTGACACTTTAGGGTGACATCATTGGGTGACACTTTAGGGTGACAACATTGGGTGACAATTTTGAGGTGACATTTTTGGGGTGACACTTCAGGCATTGCAACATTGGGTGACATTTTTGGGGTGACATTTATGGGGTGACATCATTGGGTGACAATTTTTGGGGTGACTATTTTGGGGTGACACTTTTGAGCTGACATTATTGGGGTGACATTTATTGGGTGACACTTTAGGGTGACAACATTGGGTGACAATTTTGGGGTGACACTTTTGGGGGGTGACACTTTTTGGGTAACACTTCAGGCATTGCAATATTTGGTGACAGTTTTTGGGTGACATTTATTGGGGTGACAACTTTGGGGTGACATTTTTGGGACAGTCTTTGGGTTGACGCTTTTTGGGGGTGACATTTTTGGGGTGACAATTTTGGGTGGCACTTTTGGGGTGACGCTTTTTAAGGGTGGCGCTTCAGGGTGACATTTATGGACGGGTGACACTTTTGGGGTGACACTTTTGGGGTGACATTTATTGGGGTGACATTTTTGGGTGACAATTTGGAGGAGATTTTGGGGGATTTGGGGGAATTTTTGGGGATTTTGGGGGGAAATTTTGGGGATTTTTGAGAGGATTTTTGGGGATTTTTGGGGAGGAATTTTTGGGGATTTTGGGGGGATTTTGGGGATTTTGGAGAGGATTTTTTGGGAGATTTTTTTCAGGGATTTTGGGGCCTTTTTTAGGGATTCTGGGGCTGTTTGCATGGATTTTGACCGGGTTTTTTGGGGTTTTTCACCCCTTTTTGGTAGTTTTCAGTGTCTCCCCCATTCATTTCTATTTCTATTTCTATTTCTATTTCTATTTCCATTTCCATTTCCATTTCCATTTCTAGTTCTGTTTCTATTTCCCCCACCCTAGCATGGTGAGGCGATGCCCTTCCCATCTGGGGGGATTTTGGGGCCGTTTTTAGGGATTTTGGGGCCGTTTTCATGGATTTTGACCGGGATTTTTGATATTTTTCACCCCTTTTTGTTAATTTCTAGTATCCCTCCCATTTATTTCTATTTCTCTTTATTTTTTCCTCCCCAGCCTGGCCTGGTGAGGCGACGCCCTCCACATCTGGGGGGATTTTGGGGCCGTTTTCAGGGATTCTGGGGCTGTTTTCAGGGATTTTGACCGGGATTTTTGATATTTTTCACCACTTTTTGGTAGTTTTGAGTATCTCCCCCATCTATTTCTACTATTTCTATTTCTATTTCTATTTCTCCCACCCTAGCATGGTGATGTGATGCCCTCCCAATCTGGGGGGATTTTGGGGCCGTTTTCAGGGATTCTGGGGCTGTTTTCAGGGATTTTGACCGGGATTTTTGATATTTTTCACCACTTTTTGGTAGTTTTGAGTATCTCCCCCATCTATTTCTACTATTTCTATTTCTATTTCTATTTCTCCCACCCTAGCATGGTGATGTGATGCCCTCCCAATCTGGGGGGATTTTGGGGCCGTTTTTAGGGATTTTGGGGCCGTTTTTAGGGATTTTGACCAGGTTTTTTGGGGTTTTTCACCCCTTTTTGTTAGTTTTTGAGTATCTCCCTCATTTATTTCTCTTTCTCTTTATTTTTCCCCCCCAGCCTGGCCTGGTGATGCGATGCCCTTGCAATCTGGGGGGATTTTGGGGCTGTTTTCAGGGATTTTGGGGCCGTTTTTAGGGATTTTGACTGGGGTTTTTTGGGGTTTTTCGCCGCTTTTTTAGTATTTTTCACCCCTTTTTGGTAGTTTTGAGTATCCCTCCCATTTATTTCTATTTCTATGTATTTTTTCTCCCCAGCCTGGCCTGGTGAGGCAATGCCCTCCACATCTGGGGAAATTTTGGGGCCATTTTTATGGATTTGGGGCCGTTTTTAGGGATTTGGGGCCATTTTAGGGATTTTGGGGCCGTTTTTAGGGATTTTGACCGGGGTTTTTGATATTTTTCACCCCTTTTTGGTAGTTTTGAGTATCTCCCCTGTTTATTTCTCTTTCTATTTCCATTTCCATTTCCATTTCCATTTCCATTTCTAGTTCTATTTCTATTTCCCCCACCCTGACATGGTGATGCGATGCCCTCCCCATCTGGGGGGATTTTGGGGCCATTTTTAGGGATTTTGGGACCATTTTCAGGGATTCTGGGGCTGTTTTCAGGGATTTTGACCGGGGTTTTTGGGGTTTTTCGCCACTTTTTTGGATATTTTTCACCAGTTTTTGTTACTTTTGAGTATCTCCCTCCCATTTATTTCTATTTCTCTTTATTTTTCCCCCCAGCCTGGCATGGTGAGGCGATGCCGCCCCAATCTAGGGAGATTTTGGGGCCGATTTCAGGGATTTTGGGGCCATTTTAGGGATTTTGGAGCTGTTTTCAGGGAATTTGGGGCCGTTTTCAGGGATTTTGACCGGGATTTTTGATATTTTTCATCACTTTTTGTTAATTTCTAGTATCCCTCCCATTCATTTCTCTTTTTATGTATTTTTTTCCCCAGCCTGGCCTGGTGAGGCGACGCCCTCCCCATCTGGGGGGATTTTGGGGGCATTTTTAGGGATTTTGGGGTCGTTTTTAGGGATTTTGGGGGCTTTTTCAGGGATTTTGGGGCTATTTTAGGGATTTTGGGGCCGTTCTTAGGGATTTTGGGGCATTTTTAGGGATTTTGGGGCCGTTTTCAGGGATTTTGACCGGGGTTTTTGGGGTTTTTCACCCCTTTTTGTTAGTTTTGAGTTTCTCACCCATTTATTTCTATTTCCCCCAGCCTGGCCTGGTGAGGCGATGCCCTCGCAATCTGGGGGGATTTTGGGGCCGTTTTCAGGGATTTTGGGGCCATTTCAGGGATTTTGGGGCTGTTTTCAGGGATTTTGGGGCCGTTTTCAGGGATTTTGACCGGGTTTTTTGGGGTTTTTCACCACTTTTTGGTAGTTTTGAGTATCCCCCCCATTTATTTCTGTTTTTATTTTTCTTTCTTTCTCCCCAGCCTGGCATGGTGAGGCGATGCCCTCCCCATCTGGGGGGATTTTGGGGCCATTTTAGGGATTTTGACCGGGGTTTTTGGGGTTTTTCACCACATTTTTGGAACTTCATGCCGCTTTTTGGTAGTTTTGAGTATCTCCCCCATTTATTTCTGTTTTTATTTTTCTTTCTTTCTCCCCAGCCTGGCATGGTGATGCGATGCCCTCTCCATCTGGGGGGATTTTGGGGCTGTTTTCAGGGATTTTGACTGGGGTTTTTGGGGTTTTTCACCCCTTTTTGGTAGTTTTGAGTATCTCCCCCATCTATTTTTATTTGTATTTCTATATTTATATTTATATTTATATTTATATTTATATTTATATTTATATTTATATTTATATTTCCCCCAGCCTGGCCTGGTGAGGCGATGCCCTCCCAATCTGGGGGATTTTGGGGCCGTTTTTAGGGATTTTGGGGCCATTTTAGGGATTTTGGGGCCGTTTTTAGGGATTTTGACCGGGTTTTTTGGGGTTTTTCACCCCTTTTTGTTAGTTTTTGAGTATCCCCCCCATTTATTTCTGTTTTTATTTCTCTTTCTTCCCCCCAGCCTGGCATGGTGAGGTGATGCCCTCCACATCTGGGGGGATTTTGGGGCCGTTTTTAGGGATTCTGGGGCTGTTTTCAGGGATTTTGACTGGGTTTTTTGATATTTTTCACCACTTTTTGTTACTTTTGAGTTTCTCTCCTGTTTATTTTTCTTTCTTCCCCCCCAGCCTGGCATGGTGAGGCGACGCCCTCCCAATCTGGGGAGATTTTGGGGCCATTTTCAGGGATTTTGACCGGGATTTTGGGGGTTTTTCGCCACTTTTTTGATATTTTTCACCACTTTTTGGTAGTTTTGAGTATCTCCCCCATCTATTTCTATTTCTACTTCTATTTCTATTTCTATTTCTATTTCCCCCACCCTAGCATGGTGATGCGATGCCCTCCCCATCTGGGGGGATTTTGGGGCCGTTTTTAGGGATTTTGGGACCATTTTCAGGGATTTTGGGGCCGTTTTTAGGGATTTTGACCGGGATTTTTGGGTTTTTCACCCCTTTTTTGTTACTTTTGAGTATCCCCCCCATTTATTTCTGTTT
Source organism: Passerculus sandwichensis (assembly GCA_031885435.1). NCBI lineage: Eukaryota > Metazoa > Chordata > Aves > Passeriformes > Passerellidae > Passerculus > Passerculus sandwichensis. Next base: position 8,048,159 of record CM063156.1, on the reverse strand, counting down.
TTATTTCTCTCTCTTCCCCCCAGCCTGGCATGGTGAGGCGATGCCGCGCACGCCGGCCTCCAGCGAGGAGGAGGAGGGCGCGCGGGGCTCCGAGTACCCCGAGGCCGATTCGGACTCGGGGAGTTCCCGCGAGGGCCCCCCCGGGGGCGGCGCCAACCCCGGGGTCCCCCGGGGACCCTCCCGGGGCCCCCCCCGGCCGGGCCCGGGGCCCGAGGACCATTTCAGCATGATGGTGTTCCGCATCGGCATCCCCGACCTGCACCAGACGGTGAGCGCCGACAGGGACACCGAAAATCCCCGAAAAATACCCAAAAATTCCCCCGAAAATTTCCAAAAAATTCCCAAAAAATTCCCCCAAAACTCTCGAAAAATCCCCAAAAAATCCACAAAAATTCAAAAGAAATTACCCAAAAATTCGCCAAAAATTCCCAAAAAATCCCCGAAAAATTCCCAAAAAATTCCCGAAAAATTCCCCCAAAATTCTCGAAAAATCCCCAAAAAATCCCAAAAAATTAAAAAAAAAATCCCCCAAAATTCCCCCAAAATTCCCCCCGAGGACCATTTCAGCATGATGGTGTTCCGCATCGGCATCCCCGACCTGCACCAGACGGTGAGCGCGGACAGACACCCCCAAAAACCCCCCAAAAATCCCGAAAAATTCACGAAAAAATTCCCAAAAAATTCCCGAAAAATTAAAAAAAAATTCCCGAAAAATTCCCAAAAAATTCCCAAAAAATCCCCAAAAAATTCCCAAAAAATCCCCCAAAATTCCCAAAAAATTCCTGAAAAATTCCCTGTGCCCTGGCCCAGGGGTTTTTTTGGGGTCCCCTCATCAGGGGTTTCACTTTTGGGGTTCCCCCTGCCCTGATCCCCGAATCCGCGTTTTTGGGACTCGCCCCAAAGGATTTTTAGGATTTTTTGGGGTAATTCGAGGCAATTTGAGGCCATTTGGGATGATTTCAACACCCAGTGCTCCCCAAAGCCAGGGTTTTTTGGGGTCCCCTCATTGTGACTTTCACTTTTGGGGTTCCCCTCGCCCTGATCCCCAAATCTGCATTTTTGGTACTCACCCCAAAGGATTTTTGTTGGTTTTTGGGCCATTTAGTGAAATTTCTCCGCCATAATCTCCTCAAATTTAGGGTTTTTTGGGTTCCCCTCATCACAACTTTCACTTTTGGGGTTCCTCATGCCCTGACCCCCCAAATCTGCATTTTTGGGTCTCATCCCAAAGGATTTTTAGGGTTTTTTTTGGGGTAATTCGAGGCAATTTGAGGCCGTTTGGGGCAATTTCCTCACCTGTTGCTCCCCAAACCCGGGATTTTTTGGGTTCCCCTCATCGTGACTTTCACTTTTGGGGTTACCCAAATCCGTATTTTTGGGTCTCATCCCAAAGTATTTTTAGGATTTTTTTGGGGTAATTTGAGGCAATTTGAGGCAATTTCCTCACCCGTTGCTCCCCAAACCCGGGATTTTTTGGGTTCCCCTCATCACAACTTCCACTTTCGGGGTTCCCCGTGCCCTGACCCCCCGATTTTCTCCCCCAGAAGTGCCTGCGCTTCGACCCGGGCGCGGCCGTGTGGGCGGCCAAGCAGCAGCTGCTGTGGGGCTTCACTTTTGGGGTTCCTCATGCCCTGATCCCCAAAAATCCACCCCCAAAACCTTCAGGGTTCCATTTTTGGGTCTGATCCCAGAGGTTTTGGAGGACTTTTTTAGGGTTTTTTTAGGGTTTTTTTGGGGTATTTTAAGGAGATTTGTGCCATTTTCCTCACCCAGTGCTCCCCAAACCCAGGGGGTTTTTTGGGTTCCCCTCATTGTGACTCACTTTTGGGGTTCCCCGTGCCCTGACCCCCAAATCTGCATTTTTGGGACTCGCCCCAAAGAATTTTTTGGGGTTTTTGGGCCATTTTGAAGCCATTTAGTGAAATTTCTCCTCCATAATCTCCTCGAACTTGGGGATTTTTGGGTTCCCCTCATCCCAAACCCTGTGAGGTTTCACTTTTGGGGTTCCCCGTGCCCTGACCCCCCGATTTCTCCCGCAGAAGTGCCTGCGCTTCGACCCGGGCGCGGCCGTGTGGGCGGCCAAGCAGCAGCTGCTGTGGGGCTTCACTTTTGGGGTTCCCCAGGACCTGACCCCCCAAAAATCCCCCCCAAAACCTTCAGGGTTCCATTTTTGGGTCTGATCCCAGAGGTTTTGGGGGACTTTTTTAGGGTTTTTTTGGGGGCATTTTGAGGAGATTTGTGCCATTTCCCTCACCCAGGGCTCCCCCAACCTGGGGTTATTTTGGGTCCCCTCATCAGGGATTTCACTTTTGGGGTTCCTCATGCCCTGACACCCCAAATCCGCATTTTTGGGTCTCATCCCAAAGGATTTTTTTGGGGTAATTCGAGGCAATTTGAGGCCATTTGGGGTGATTTCCACAGCCAGTGCTCCCCAAACCCGGGATTTTTTGGGTTCCCCTCATCGTGACTTTCACTTTTGGGGTTACCCAAATCCGCATTTTTGGGACTCGCCCCAAAGGATTTTTAGGGTTTTTTTGGGGTAATTCGAGGCAATTTGAGGCAATTTGGGGCGATTTCCTCACCCGTTGCTCCCCAAACCCGGGATTTTTTGGGTTCCCCTCATCGTGACTTTCACTTTTGGGGTTCCCCATGCCCTGACCCCCCAAAAATCCCCCCCAAAACCTTTAGGGTTTCATTTTGGGGACTCACCCCAAAGGATTTTTCGGGGTTTTTGAGCCATTTTGAAGCCATTTAGTGAAATTTCTCTGCCATAATCTCCTCGAACTTGGGGTTTTTTGGGTTCCCCTCATCACAACTTTCACTTTTGGGTTTCCCTCTGCCCTGACCCGCCAAATCCGCATTTTTGGGATTCATCCCAGGGGCTTTTGGGGACTTTTTGAGCCATTTTGAGGCCATTTAGGGCAATTTCCTCACCCAACGCTCCCTAAACCTGGGGATTTTTTAGCATCCCCTCACCCCAAACCTTTTGGGGTTCCCCAAATCGGCATTTTTGGGACTCACCCCAAAGGATTTTTCGTTGGTTTTTGGGCCATTTTGAAGCCATTTAGTGAAATTTCTCTGCCATAATCTCCTCGAACTTGGGGTTTTTTGGGGTCCCCTCATTCAGGGGTGGGTTAGGGGTGGATTTTTGGGGTTCCCCTTGCCCTGATCCCCAAATCCGCATTTTTGGGTCTCATCCCAGGGGGTTTTTGGGGCTTTTTTGGGAGTTTTTTTGAGCATTTTGAGGCAATTTGAGGTGATTTCCACACCCAGTGCTCCCCAAACCCAGGGTTTTTTGGGGTCCCCTCATTGTGACTTTCACTTTTGAGGTTCCCCCTGCCCTGATCCCCAAATCTGCATTTTTGGGATTCATCCCAGGGGATTTAGGAGCTTTTTAAAGGCTTTTTAATGAGGTTTGAGGCAATTTCCCCACCTGGGGCTCCCCAAACCCAGGATTTTTTGGGTTCCCCTCATCACGACTTCCACTTTTGGGGTTCCCCGTGCCCTGACCCCCCCGATTTTCTCCCCCAGAAGTGCCTGCGCTTCGACCCGGGCGCGGCCGTGTGGGCGGCCAAGCAGCAGCTGCTGTGGGGCTTCACTTTTGGGGTTCCCCAGGACCTGACTCCCCAAAAATCCCCCCCAAAACCTTTAGGGTTTCATTTTTGGGTCTGATCCCAGAGGTTTTGGGGGTTTTTTTAGGGTTTTTTTTGGGGTATTTTAAGGAGATTTGTGCCATTTCCCTCACCCAGGGCTCCCCCAACCCAGGGGTTTTTTTGGGGTCCCCTCATCACGACTTTCACTTTCGGGGTTCCCCCTGCCCTGACCCCCAAATCCGCATTTTTGGGACTCATCCCAGGGGTTTTTGGGGCTTTTTTGGGAGTTTTTTTGAGCATTTTGAGGTGATTTCCACACCCAGTGCTCCCCAAACCCGGGGGTTTTTTGGGGTTCCCCTCATCACGACTTCCACTTTTGGGGTTACCCAAATCCGCATTTTTGGGTCTCATCCCAAAGGATTTTTAGGGTTTTTTTTGGGGTAATTCGAGGCAATTTGAGGCCATTTGGGGCAATTTCCTCACCCGTTGCTCCCCAAACCCGGGATTTTTTGGGTTCCCCTCATCGTGACTTCCACTTTTGGGGTTACCCAAATCCGCATTTTTGGGTCTCATCCCAAAGTATTTTTAGGATTTTTTTGGGGTAATTCGAGGCAATTTGAGGTGATTTCCACACCCAGTGCTCCCCAAACCCGGGATTTTTTGGGTTCCCCTCATCACAACTTCCACTTTTGGGGTTCCCCCCACCCTGACCCCCCGATTTTCTCCCCCAGAAGTGCCTGCGCTTCGACCCGGGCGCGGCCGTGTGGGTGGCCAAGCAGCAGCTGCTGTGGGGCTTCACTTTTGGGGTTCCCCCTGCCCTGATCCCCAAATCCGCATTTTTGGGTCTCATCCCAAAGGATTTTTAGGATTTTTTTGGGGTAATTCGAGGCAATTTGAGGCCATTTGGGATGATTTCCTCACCCAGTGCTCCCCAAACCCAGGGGTTTTTTGGGTTCCCCTCATCCCAAACCCTGCGAGGTTTCACTTTTGGGGTTCCTCGTGCCCTGACCCCCCAAATCCGCATTTTTGGGACTCATCCCAAAGGATTTTTAGGATTTTTTTGGGTAATTTGAGGCAATTTGAGGCCATTTGGGGCAATTTCCTCACCCGTTGCTCCCCAAACCCGGGATTTTTTGGGTTCCCCTCATCACAACTTCCACTTTCGGGGTTCCCCGTGCCCTGACCCCCCGATTTTCTCCCCCAGAAGTGCCTGCGCTTCGACCCGGGCGCGGCCGTGTGGGCGGCCAAGCAGCAGCTGCTGTGGGGCTTCACTTTTGGGGTGCCCCCTGCCCTGACCCCCCCTAATCCGCATTTTTGGGACTCATCCCAAAGGATTTTTAGGATTTTTTTGGGTAATTTGAGGCAATTTGAGGCCATTTGGGGCAATTTCCTCACCCGTTGCTCCCCAAACCCGGGATTTTTTGGGTTCCCCTCATCGTGACTTTCACTTTTGGGGTCACCCAAATCCGCATCCCGAAGTATTTTTAGGGTTTTTTTGGGGTAATTCGAGGCAATTTGAGGTGATTTCCACACCCAGTGCTCCCCAAACCCGGGATTTTTTGGGGTCCCCTCATCACAACTTCCACTTTCGGGGTTCCCCGTGCCCTGACCCCCCCGATTTTTTCCCCCCAGAAGTGCCTGCGCTTCGACCCGGGCGCGGCCGTGTGGGCGGCCAAGCAGCAGCTGCTGTGCGCGCTGACCGAGGGGCTGCACGACGGCCTCAACTACGGCCTCTTCCAGCCGGCCGCCGCCGGCCGCGACGCCAAGTTCCTGGACGAGGAGCGGCCGCTGCGCGACTACCCCCAGAGCTTCGACCAGGGCGTGCCCTACCTCGAGGTGGGCGTGGTCTGCGGCCTGGGGGGGCGTGGTTAGAGTGGGTGTGGTGCTGGAGGGGGTGGGGTCAATTTGGGGTGGGGTATATTGGGAAAAAGTTGGGTAAAAGTGGCGGATTTGGGGGTAAAATGGTGTGGAGTGGGCGTGGCCTATTGGTGTGTGGGCGTGGCCACAGTGGGTGTGGTCCTGGAGGGGGTGGGGTCAGTTTGGGGTGGGGCACGTGGGGGAGGAGTTGGGTAAAAGTGGCAGATTTGGGGTTAAATTGATGTGGGGTGGGCGTGGCCTATTGGTGTGTGGGCGTGGTCACTGTGGGTGTGGTCCTGGAGGGGGTGGGGTCAGTTTGGGGTGGGGTACGTGGGGGAGGAGTTGGGTAAAAGTGGCGGATTTGGGGTTAAAATGGCGGACAGTGGGCGTGGCCTATTGGTGGGTGGGCGTGGTCGGCGTCCTGGGGGGCGTGGTCACTGTGGGTGTGGTCCTGGAGGGGGTGGGGTCAGTTTGGGGTGGGGCACGTGGGGGAGGAGTTGGGTAAAAGTGGCGGATTTGGGGTTAAAATGGCGGACAGTGGGCGTGGTCAGGGTTTGGGTGGGGTCAAGGGGGGCGTGGTCACTGTGGGTGTGGTCATGGAGGGGGTGGGGTCTATTTGGGGTCGGGTACGTGGGGGAGGAGTTGGGTAAAAGTGGCAGATTTGGGGTTAAAATGGCGGACAGTGGGCGTGGCCTATTGGTGGGTGGGCGTGGTCACTGTGGGTGTGGTGCTGGAGGTGTTTGGGGTGGATTATGTGAGGGAGGAGTTGGGTCAAAGTGCGGATTTGGGGTTAAAATGGCGGACAGTGGGCGTGGTCAGGGTTTGGGTGGGGTCAAGGGGGCGTGGTCACTGTGGGTGTGGTCCCGAGGGTGTGGTGCCCATTTGGGGCGGCGGACGTAGGGGAGGAATTGGGTAAAAGTGGCGGAATCGGGGTTGAAAATGACGGAGAGTGGGCGTGGCCTGTGGCTAGGTGGGCGTGGTCACTGTGGGTGTGGTCCTGGAGGGGGTGGGGTTCTATTTGGGGTCGGGTACGTGGGGGAGGAGTTGGGTAAAAGTGGCAGATTTGGGGTTCAATTGGTGTGGAGTGGGCGTGCCCTACCTCGAGGTGGGCGTGGTCGGCGGCCTGGGGGGCGTGGTCACTGTGGGTGTGGTGCTGGAGGGGGTGGAATCCATTTGGGGTGGGGCACGTGGGGGAGGAGTTGGGTAAAAGTGGCGGATTTGGGGTTAAAATGGCGGACAGTGGGCGTGGTCAGGGTTTGGGTGGGGTCAAGGGGGCGTGGTCACTGTGGGTGTGGTCCCGAGGGTGTGGTGCCCATTTGGGGCGGCGGACGTGGGGGAGGAGTTGGGTAAAAGTGGCGGATTTGGGGTTAAAATGGCGGACAGTGGGCGTGGCCTATTGGTGGGTGGGCGTGGTCACTGTGGGTGTGGTCCTGGGGGCGTGGTTTCCATTTGCAGCTGAGTTTATTGGGGAGAAATTGGATAAAATTGGTGAACTTGGGGTTAAAATGGTGTGGGGTGGGCGTGGCCTATTGGTGAGTGGGCGTGGTCATGGGTGTGGGTGGGGTCAAGAGGGGTGTGGCTACACTGGGTGTGGTCCTAAAGGGGGTGGAGTCAGTTTGGGGTGGGGTATATTGGGAAAAAGTTGGGTAAAAGTGGTGGATTTGGGGTTAAAATGGCGGCGAGTGGGCGTGGCCTACCTCGAGGTGGGCGTGGTCAGGGGTTATGGGGGCGTGGCTACACTGGGTGTGGTCCTGGGGGCGTGGCCACGGTGGGTGTGGTCATGGGGAGTGTGAGGTGGAGCTGCAGGGGAAGGGTTTGGGGTTACAATTGTGCGGAGTGGGCGTGCCCTACCCCCGGGTGGGCGTGGTCAGGGGTGTGGGTGTGGTCCCGGTGGGCGTGGTCACAGTGGGTGTGGTCCTGTGGGTTGTTGTGCTAATTAGGGTGGGGTTAATGAGGGGAAAATTTGGATAAAAGGGGCGGATTTGGGGTTAAAATGATTCGGGGTGGGCGTGGTCAGGGTTTGGGTGTGGTCCTGTGGGCGTGGTCACAATGGGTGTGTCCCTCCTGTGGGCGTGGCCATGGGGTGGGCGTGGTCACCATTGGGGGCGGGGTCAAAGGGACGGAATTTGGGTTAAAATACCAAATTTGGGCTCAAAACGGCGCAGAGTGGGCGTGGTCGCGGAGTGGGCGTGGCTTGGGGCTGGGAGGGGCGTGGTTTGAATTTGGGGCGGGGCTACGGGGGAAATGGGGAAAGGGGCGGGGTCAGGGTTTGGCGGAAAAGGGGCGTGGTCAGGAAGGGGCGGGACTCATGTGACTGACAAGCCGGGTGGGCGTGGTCACAACCAGCTGGGGGGCGTGTCCCACTGAGTGGGCGTGGCTTGAGGCAGCCGTAGCTCACATCCAGCAGGGTGGGCGTGGCTTGAGACAGGTGTTTCCCACGGGGGTGAGCGTGGCCTGGGCACGGTGGGGGCGTGTCCCCCCACGTGGGGGGCGTGTCCCGGTGCTGACCCCGCCCCCAGTTCCGGTACAAGACCCGGGTGTACAAACAAACGAACCTGGACGAGAAGCAGCTGGCCAAGCTGCACACCAAGGTGCGTGGGACACGCCCCCCGCCCCGAGGCCACGCCCCCTCCCCTCCCTGACCACGCCCCCCTGATCGTTGACCACGCCCCCATTCCCTGGACACGCCCTCACAGCCATTTGGCCACGCCCCCTTTTGTCCAGCAATCAGCTCAGCGGTGGCCACGCCCCCTGAGTGATTGGCCACGCCCTCCGGTGCTTGACCACTCCCTCTTCCCCTTTGGCCACGCCCCTCTCTGTGGCCACACCCCTTTGGGCGCAACCATGCGTCACCCTGGCCATGCCCCTTTTGTGCATTGGCCACGCCCATTTCACTATGACATCACCCCCTTTCCCTTTTGGCCACGCCTCTTTCCCTTTTGGCCACGCCCCCTCGCTGAGGCCACGCCCCCAGCCTGCATGGCCACGCCCCTCATAGGTGTCCCCAAGTGTCCCCTGGGGGCTCCTGGGTGTCCCCAAAATGTCCCCAAATGGTCCCAAATTCCCCCTAAACGTCCCCAAATGTCCCCAAAATGTCTTGAAAATGTCCCCAAAATGTCCCAATGTCCCCAAAACTCCCAAATGTCCCCAAATGTCCCCAAATGTCCCCAAAGCCCCAAAATGTCCCCAACGTCCCCAATCCCCTCAATGTCCCCGATGTCCCCAAAATGTCCCCAATGTCCCCTGAGTGTCCCCAATGTCCCCAATGTTCCCGGTCCCATTTTTTTCCCATTTTTCCTATTTTTCTCAATGTCCCCAATGTCCCCAATCCCTTAAATGTCCCAAAATGTCCCAAATGTCCCCTGAGTGTCCCCAAAGTCCCCAATGTTCCCAGTCCCATTTTTTCCAATTTTTCCTATTTTTTCTCAATGTCCCCAATGTTCCCCAAAATGTCCCAAAATATCCCAAAATGTCCCCAATGCCCCCAATAATGTGCCCAAGGTCCCCAATGTCCCCAATATTCACATTGTCCTTGGTGTTCCCAATGTCCCCAATGTCCCCTGAGTGTCCCCAATGCCCCCAATGTCCCCAGTCCCATTTTTTTCCAATTTTTCCTATTTTTTCTCAATGTCCCCAATGTCCCCAAAATGTCCCCAAAATGTCCCCAATGTCCCCAAAATGTCCCCAATGTCCCCAATGTCCCCAATGTCCCCGTTGTCCCCAATGTCCCCAATGTCCCCACTGATGTCCCCAACGCCGTCCCCCTGTCCCCAGACGGGGCTGCGGAAGTTTCTGGATTACGTCCAGCACGGCTCGGCCGAGAAGGTGGCGCGGCTGCTGGAGCGGGGGCTGGACCCCAACTACCACGACTCCGACTCGGGGGGTGAGTGCCAAAAACACACAAAATCATCCCAAAATCATCCCCAAAATCACCCAAAAATCATCCCCAAAGTCACCCCAAAATCATCCTCAAAGTCACCCCAAAATCACCTCCAAAGTCACCTCAAAATCACCCAAAATCACCCCAAAATTATCCCGAAAATCATCCCCAAAGTCACCCCAAAATCACCCCAAAATCATCCCCAAAATCACCCCAAAATTATCCCCAAAAATGACCCCAAAATCACCCCAAAATCATCCTCAAAATCACCCCAAAAATCACCACAAAATCATCTCCAAAAATCACCCCAAAATCACCACAAAAATTACCCCAAAAATCACCCCAAAATCACCACAAAACTATCCCCAAAGTCACCCCAAAATCATCCCCAAAGTCACCCCAAAAAATCCCCAACTACCACGACTCCGACTCGGGGGGTGAGCGCCAAAAACACCCCAAAATCACCCCAAAATCACCCCAAAATTATCCCCAAAGTCACCCCAAAATCACCCAAAAATCATCCCCAAAGTCACCTCAAAATCACCCCAAAATCATCCCCAAAAATCACCCCAAAATTATCCCCAAAAATGACCCCAAAATCATCCTCAAAGTCACCCCAAAATCATCCCCAAAGTCACCCCAAAATCATCCCCAAAGTCACCCCAAAATCACCGCAAAGTCATCCCCAAAATCACCCCCAAAGTCACCCCAAAATCATCCTCAAAGTCACCCCAAAATCATCCCCAAAGTCACCCCAAAATCACCGCAAAGTCATCCCCAAAATCACCCCCAAAGTCACCCCAAAATCATCCTCAAAATCACCCCAAAATCACCACAAAAATTACCCCAAAAATCACCCCAAAATCACCCCAAAACTATCCCCAAAGTCACCCCAAAATCACCCCAAAATTATCCCCAAAATCACCCCAAAAAATCCCCAACTACCACGACTCCGACTCGGGGGGTGAGCGCCAAAAACACCCCAAAGTCACCCCAAAAATCACCCCAAAATTATCCCCAAAGTCACCCCAAAATCACCCAAAATCACCCCAAAATTATCCCGAAAATCATCCCCAAAGTCACCCCAAAATCATACCCAAAATCATCCCCAAAATCACCCCAAAATCACCCCCAAAAATCACCCCAAACCACCCCAAAATCACCCCAAAAATGATCCCCAAAATCGCCAAAAATCATCCCAAAAATCCCTAAAAATCATCCCCAAATCACCCCAAAAAATCTCCCAACTACCACGACTCCAACTCGGGGGGTGAGAGCCAAAAACACCCCAAAATCACCCCAAAATCATCCCCAAAGTCACCCCAAAATCACCCAAAAATCATCCCCAAAGTCACCCCAAAATCATCCTCAAAGTCACCCCAAAATCACCCCCAAAGTCACCCCAAAATCATCCCAAAAACTCAGCCCAAACCACCCGAAAATCACCCCAAAAACCACCCCCAAAATAATCCCTAAAATCATCCTCAAAGTCACCCCAAAATCATCCCTAAAAAATCATCCCAAAATACCCCAAAATCATCCCCAAATCACCCCAAAAATCCCCAACTACCACGACTCCAACTCGGGGGGTGAGCACCAAAATCACCCCAAAGTCACCCCAAAATCATCCCCAAAGTCACCCCAAAGTCATCCCAAAAACTCAGCCCAAACCACCCTAAAATCACCCCAAAAATGATCCCCAAAATCGCAAAAAATCATTCCAAAAGTCCCTAAAAATCATCCCCAAATCACCCCAAAAAATCTCCCAACTAGCACGACTCCGACTCGGGGGTTGAGAGCCAAAATCACCCAAAAATCACCCCAAAATCACCCCAAAATTATCCCCAAAGTCACCCCAAAATCACCCAAAAATCATCCCCAAAATCACCCAAAAACCATCCCCAAAGTCACCCCAAAATCATCCTCAAAGTTACCCCAAAATCACCCCCAAAGTCACCTCAAAATCACCCAAAATCACCCCAAAATTATCCCGAAAATCATCCCCAAAATCACCCCAAAGTCACCCCAAAAATCACCCCCAAAGTCACCCCAAAATCACCCCAAAATCAACCCAAAATCATCCTCAAAATCATCCCCAAAAATCACCCCAAAATCATCCCCAAATCATCCCCAAAGTCACCCCAAAATCATCCCCAAAGTCACCCCAGATTCACCCCAAAATCATCCCCAAAGTCACCCCAAAATCATCCTCAAAATCACCCCAAAAATCACCCCAAAATCTCTCCAGAACCACCCTAAAGTCCCCACAAAGTCACCCTAAAAATCACCCCAAAATCCCCACAAAGTCATCCCCAAAATCATCCTCAAAGTCACCCCAAAATCATCCCCAAAATCATCCTCAGTCACCCCAAAAATCATCCCCAAAGTCACCCCAAAATCACCCCCAAAGTCACCCCAAAATCATCCTCAAAATCACCCCAAAATCATCTCCAAAAATCACCCCAAAATCACCACAAAAATTACCCCAAAGTCACCCCAAAATCACCCCAAAATCATCCTCAAAATCATCCCCAAAAATCACTCCAAAATCACCCCAAAATCATCCTCAAAGTCACCCCAAAATCACCACAAAAATGACCCCAAAAATCACCCCAAAATCCCCACAAAATCCCCAACTACCACGACTCCGACTTGGGGGGTGAGAGCCAAAATCACCCCAAAGTCACCCCAAAAATCACCCCAAAATCATCCCCAAAGTCACCCCAAAATCATCCCCAAAAATGACCCCAAATTCACCCCAAAATAATCCTCAAAGTCACCCAAAAATCACCCCAAAATCACCCCCAAAGTCATCTCCAAAAATCACCCCAAAATCACCCCAAAATCACCCCAAAATCATCCGCAAAGTCACCCCAAAATCTCCACAAAAATTACCCCAAAGTCACCCCAAAATCATCCCCAAAGTCACCCCAAAATCACCACAAAAATTACCCCAAAAATCACCCCAAAATCTCCCCAGAACCACCCTAAAATCCCCACAAAGTCACCCTAAAAATCACCCCAAAATCGCCACAATATCTCCCAACTACCACGACTCCGACTCGGGGGGGTGAACGCCAAAAACACCCCAAAATCACCCCAAAAATCACCCCAAAATAATCCTCAAAGTCACCCCAAAATCACCCCAAAATCATCCCCAAAAGTGACCCCAAAATCACCAGGAACACCCCAAAAATCTCCCAATGTCCCCAAATGCCCCCAAATCCCCTCAATGTCCCCAACGTCCCCAGTGTCCCCAATGTCCCCCCAATGTCCCCACATCCCAAATCCCCTCAATGTCCAAAATTTCCCCAATGTCCCCAAATTCCCCCAATGTCCCCTGACATCCTTAATGTCCCCCCAATGTCCCCAACACCCCCAATGTCCCCAATGTCCCCCCAATGTCCCCAAATCCCCTCAATGTCCCCAAATTTCCCCAATGTCCCCAAATTTCTCCACAGCCCACAGTGTCCCCAACGTCCCCAAATGCCCCAAATGTCCCCAATCAACCCAATGTCCTCAATGTCCCCAATCCCCCCAAATGTCCCCAATGTCCCCAATGTCCCCAGTGTCCCCAACTCTCTCCAGTGTCCCCAATGTCCCCAACACCCCCAAATCCTCGAGGTCCCCAATGTCCCCAATGTCCCAAATCCTCTCAATGTCCCCAATGTCCCCAAATTTCTCCATAGCCCACAATGTCCCCAACGTCCCGAAACCCCCAAATGTCCCCAACCCCGCAATGTCCCCAATGTCCCAAAGCCTCCCAAATTCCCTCAATGCCCACAATGTCCCCACTGCCCCTCAATGTCCCCAATGTCCCAAACACCCCCAATGTCCCCAATGCCCCCTGATGTCCCCAATGCCCCCTGATGTCCCCAATGTCCCCAATGTCCCCAATGTCCCCAAGCCCCCAGTGTCCCCAATGTCCCCAATGTCCCCAATGTCCCCAATGCCCCCTGATGTCCCCACTGTCCCCAATGTCCCCACTGTCCCCAATGTCCCCAAGCCCCCAATGCCCCCCAGTGTCCCCAATGTCCCCATTGTCCCCAGAGATGCCGCTGACGCTGGCAGCGCAGCGCGAGGGCCCGGGCGAGGTGGAGCCTCAGGGTGCCCAATGTCCCCAATGTCCCCAACACCCACAAATGTCCCCAATGTCCCAAATGTCCCCACTGTCCCCAACCCCCCTGATGTCCCCACTGTCCCCAACCTCCCAGTGTCCCCAATGTCCCCAACCCCGCCACTGTCCCCAATGTCCCCAATCCCCAGAGTGTCCCCGCTGTCCCCAACCCCCCTGATGTCCCCAATGTCCCCAATCCCCCCAATGTCCCCAATGCCCCCTGATGTCCTCACTGTCCCCAATGTCCCCAACCCCCCCAGTGTCCCCACTGTCCCCAATGTCCCAAATGTCCCCACTGTCCCCAATGCCCCCCGATGTCCCCAATGTCCCCAACCCCCCCACTGTCCCCACTGTCCCCAATGTCCCCAATGCCCCCGATGTCCCCAGTGTCCCCAATGTCCCCAATGCCCCCGATGTCCCCACTGTCCCCGCTGTCCCCACTGTCCCCAATCCCCCAGTGTCCCCAATGTCCCCACTGTTCCCAATGTCCCCACTGTCCCCAGTGTCCCCAACCCCCCCTGGTGTCCCCAACCCTCCAGTGTCCCCACTGTCCCCGCTGTCCCCAACCCCCCACTGTCCCCACTGTCCCCTGATGCCCCCAATGTCCCCAATCCCCCACTGTCCCCAATGTCCCAAGCCCCCAGTGTCCCCACTTTCCCCACTGTCCCCGCTGTCCCCTGATGTCCCCAATCCCCTCAATGTCCCCAATCCCCTCAGTGTCCCCACTGTCCCCAACCCCCCCACTGTCCCCAACCCCCCACTGTCCCCACTGTCCCCAGTGTCCCCAACCCCCCTGATGTCCCCACTGTCCCCGTTGTCCCCGCTGTCCCCAATGTCCCCAGGGTCCACACTGTCCCCGCTGTCCCCAACCACCCCGATGTCCCCACCGTCCCCACTGACCCCAATCCCCCCACTGACCCCAATCCCCCCAGTGTCCCCAATGTCCCCACTGTCCCCAACCCCCCCTGATGTCCCCAATGTCCCCACTGTCCCCAATGTCCCCAACCCCCCCGATGTCCCCAGTGTCCCCAATGTCCCCACTGTCCCCAACCCCCACAATGTCCCCACTGTCCCCAATGTCCCCAACCCCCCAGTGTCCCCAATGTCCCCAATCCCCCCAATGTCCCCAATGTCCCCAATATCCCCACTGTCCCCACTGTCCCCAATGTCCCCACTGTCCCCAATGTCCCCGCTGTCCCCACTGTCCCCAATATCCCCAATATCCCCAATGTCCCCACTGTCCCCAATGTCCCCCATGTCCCCACTGTCCCCAACCCCCCCCGGTGTCCCCACTGTCCCCACTGTCCGCGCTGTCCCCGCTGTCCCCAGAGACGCCGCTGACTTTGGCCGCGCAGCGCGAGGGCCCGGGCGAGGTCGAGATCATCCGCCTGCTCTGCCTGGGCGGGGCCCACCTGGACTTCCGCGCCCGCGACGGCGCCACCGCCCTGCACCGGGCGGTGTGCACGCGGAGATACCCGGCACTGCTGGTGAGGGCACGCCCGGGCACACCTGGGCACACCCGGGCACACCTGGGGACACCTGGGGACACCTGGGCACAGCCACAGCACACCTGGGCACACCTGGGCACACCTGGGCACACCTGGGCACAGCCACAGCACACCTGGGCACACCTGGGCACACACACACACACACCTGGGCACACCTGGGCACACCCGGGCACAGCCACAGCACACCTGGGCACACCCGGGGACACCTGGGGACACACAGGGACACAGTGCGGGCGCTGCACCGGGCGGTGTGCACGCGGAGATACCCGGCGCTGCTGGTGAGGGCACGCCCGGGCACACCTGGGCACAGCCACAGCACACCTGGGGACAGCCACAGCACACCTGGGCACACCTGGGCACACCCGGGGACACCTGGGGACACCTGGGCACACCTGGGCACACCTGGGGACACACACACACACCTGGGCACACCTGGGCACACCTGGGCACACCTGGGCACACACAGGGACACAGTGCGGGCGCTGCACCGGGCGGTGTGCACGCGGAGATACCCGGCACTGCTGGTGAGGGCACGCCCGGGCACACCTGGGCACACCTGGGCACACCTGGGGACAGCCACAGCACACCTGGGGACACCTGGGGACACCTGGGCACACCTGGGGACACACACACACACCTGGGCACACCTGGGGACACCTGGGGACACCTGGGGACACCTGGGCACACCTGGGCACAGCCACAGCACACCCGGGCACACCTGGGCACACCTGGGCACACACACACACACCTGGGCACACCTGGGCACACCTGGGCACACCTGGGGACACACACACACACCTGGGCACACCTGGGCACACCTGGGCACACCTGGGCACACACAGGGACACAGTGCGGGCGCTGCACCGGGCGGTGTGCACGCGGAGATACCCGGCGCTGCTGGTGAGGGCACGCCCGGGCACACCTGGGCACACCTGGGCACACCTGGGCACACCCGGGGACACCTGGGCACACCTGGGGACACCTGGACAGACCCAGGCACACCTGGGCACAGACACACACACCTGAGCACGCACACACACCTGGGCACACACACACACACACCTGGGCACACCTGGACAGACCCGGGCACACCTGGGCACACACACACACACCTGAGCATGCACACACACCCGGGCACACACACACACACACACACCTGGGCACACCTGGGCACACACACACACACACCTGGGGACACCTGGGCACACCTGGGCACACACACACACCTGGGCACACACACACGTGGGCACACCTGGGGACACCTGGGCACACACACACACCTGGACACACACCTGGGCACAGCCACAGCACACCTGGACAGACCCGGGCACACCTGGGCACACACACACACACCTGAGCATGCACACACACCTGGGCACACACACACACACACCTGGGCACACCCGGGCACACACACACACACCTGGGCACAGCCACAGCACACCTGGGCACACCCGGGCACACCTGGGCACACCTGGGCACACCTGGGCACACACAGGGACACAGTGCGGGCCCTGCACCGGGCGGTGTGCACGCGGAGATACCCGGCACTGCTGGTGAGGGCACGCCCGGGCACACCTGGGCACACCTGGGCACACCTGGGCACAGCAACAGCACACCTGGGGACAGCCACAGCACACCTGGGCACACGTGGGCACACGTGGGCACACCTGGGGACACCTGGGGACACACACACACACCCGGGCACAGCCACAGCACACCTGGGCACACCTGGGCACACCTGGGCACACCTGGGCACACCCGGGCACACCTGGGGACAGCCACAGCACACCTGGGCACACCTGGGGACAGCCACACACACCTGGGCACACCTGGGCACACCTGGGGACACCTGGGGACACCTGGGCACAGCCACAGCACACCTGGGCACAGCCAGAGCACACCCGGGCACACCTGGGCACAGCCACAGCACACCTGGGCACACCTGGGCACACACACACACACCTGGGCACACCCGGGCACACCTGGGCACACACAGGGACACAGTGCGGGCGCTGCACCGGGCGGTGTGCACGCGGAGATACCCGGCACTGCTGGTGAGGGCACGCCCGGGCACACCTGGGCACACCTGGGCACACCTGGGAACACCTGGGCACACCTGGGGACAGCCAGAGCACACCTGGGCACACCTGGGGATACCTGGGCACACACACACACACCTGGGCACAGCCACAGCACACCTGGGCACACCTGGGCACACACAGGGACACAGGGGCACACACACCTGGGCACACCTGGGTGCACACACACATACCTGGGCACACCTGGGTGCACCTGGGCACACACACACACACACACCTGGGCACACCCGGGCACACCCAGGGACACGGGGGTGGCACGGTGCGGGCGCTGCACCGGGCGGTGTGCACGCGGAGATACCCGGCACTGCTGGTGAGGGCACAGCCGGGCACACCTGGGCACACCTGGGGACACCTGGGCACACCCGGGCACACCTGGGCACACCTGGGCACACACACACACGTGGGCACACACACACACACCTGGGCACAGCCACAGCACACCTGGGCACACACACACACACACACACACACACACACCTGGGCACACCTGGGCACACCTGGGGACATGGGGGTGGACACCCTATGGGTGCCACGGGGCGGTCTGGAGATGTCCCCAAGGAGTCCCAAGGATGTCACCAAGGGGTCTGTGGGTGTCCCCAGCGTGTCCCACCCGTGTCCCCGTTGTCACCCACAGGCGCTGCTGGACCTGGGCGGGTCCCCAAATAAAGGGGGTGACACCCATGGGTGCCATGGGGATGTCCCAAGGATGCCATGGGGTGTCACAGGGGGGTCTGAGGGTGTCACCAGAGGGGTCTGTGGGTGTCCCCAGCGTGTCCCACCAATGTCCCCATGTCACCCGCAGGTGCCGCTGGACCTGGGGGGTCCCCAAATAAAGGGACAAGTGGGGGTGACACCCATGGGTGCCATGAGGGGGTCCATGGGTGTCACAGGCAGGTCCCAAGGGTGTCACCAAAGCGTCCCTCAGGTGTCCCCACGTCACCTACGGGTGCTGGGGGTGTCCCCAGATAAAGGGTCAAGTGGGGGTGACACTGCTGTGTGTCCTGTGGGTGTCACAGGGGGGTCCCGAGGGTGTCACCAAGGGGTCCCAAGGGTGTCCCCAGCGTGTCCCACCCGTGTCCCCGTTGTCACCCGCAGGCGCTGCTGGACCTGGGCGGGTCCCCAAATAAAGGGGGTGACACCCACGGGTGCCACGGGGATGTCCCAAGGGTGCCATAGGGGATCCCAAGGATGTCCCCAAGGGGTCCCAAGGGTGTCCCCAGCGTGTCCCACCCGTGTCCCCATTGTCACCCATAGGCGCTGCTGGACCTGGGGTGTCCCCAGATAAAGGGGGTGACACCCACGGGTGCCACGGGGATGTCCCAAGGGTGTCATAGGGGGGTCTGAGGATGTCACAGGGGGGTCTGAGGATGTCACCAGCGTGTCCCACCCATGTCCCCATTGTCACCCGCAGGCGCTGCTGGACCTGGGCGGGTCCCCAAATAAAGGGACAAGTGGCGGTGACACCTGTGGGTGCCACGGGGGGTCCCAAAGGTGTCACCAAGGGGTCCCAAGGGTGTCCCCAGCGTGTCCCACCGGTGTCCCCATGTCACCCGCAGGTGCCGCTGGATCTGAGCGGGTCCCCAAATAAAGGGGGTGACACCCGTGGGTGCCACGGGGATGTCCCAAGGATGCCATGGGGTGTCACAGGGGGGTCTGTGGGTGTCCCCAGCGTGTCCCACCCGTGTCCCCGTTGTCACCTGCAGGCGCTGCTGGACCTGGGGGGTCCCCAAATAAAGGGGGTGACACCCGTGGGTGCCATGGGGCGGTCTGGAGATGTCCCCAAGGAGTCCCAAGGGTGTCACCAAGGCATCCCTCAGGTGTCCCCATGTCACCTACGGGTGCTGGAGGTGTCCCCAGATAAAGGGACAAGTGGTGTTGACACCCGTGGGTGCCACGGGGGGTCCCAAAGGTGTCCCCAAGGGGTCTGTGGGTGTCACCCGAGTGTCCCACCAATGTCCCCATGTCACCCACAGATGCTGCTGGACCTGGGCGGGTCCCCAAATAAAGGGACAAGTGGCGTTGACACCCGTGGGTGCCACGGGGATGTCCCAAGGGTGCCACCAAGGGATCCCAAGGATGTCCCCAGCGTGTCCCACCGGTGTCCCCGTTGTCACCCGCAGGCGCCGCTGGACCTGGGGTGTCCCCAAATAAAGGGGGTGACACCCACGGGTGCCACGGGGATGTCCCAAGGATGCCATGGGGTGTCACAGGGGGGTCTGTGGGTGTCCCCAGCGTGTCCCACCCGTGTCCCCATGTCACCCGCAGGCGCTGCTGGACCTGGGGTGTCCCCAAATAAAGGGGGTGACACCCACGGGTGCCACGGGGATGTCCCAAGGGTGTCATAGGGGATCCCAAGGGTGTCACCAAGGCGTCCCTCAGGTGTCCCCATGTCACCCGCAGGTGCTGCTGGACCTGGGCGGGTCCCCAGATAAAGGGGGTGACACCCGTGGGTGCCACGGGGATGTCCCAAGGATGCCATGGGGTGTCACAGGGGGGTCTGTGGGTGTCCCAAGCGTGTCCCATCGGTGTCCCCGTTGTCACCCGCAGGCGCTGCTGGACCTGGGCGGGTCCCCAGATAAAGGGACAAGTGGCATTGACACCCGTGGGTGCCACGGGGGGTCCCAAAGGTGTCACCAGAGGGGTCTGAGGATGTCCCCAAGGGGTCTGTGGGTGTCCCCAGTGTGTCCCACCGGTGTCCCCATTGTCACCCGCAGGCGCTGCTGGACCTGGGGGGTCCCCAAATAAAGGGGGTGACACCCACGGGTGCCACAGGGATGTCCCAAGGGTGTCATAGGGGATCCCAAGGATGTCCCCAAGGGGTCTGTGGGTGTCCCCAGCGTGTCCCACCCGTGTCCCCATTGTCCCCACAGGCGCCGCTGGACCTGGGTGGGTCCCCAAATAAAGGGACAAGTGGGGGTGACACCCATGGGTGCCATGGGGGGGTCCATGGGTGTCACAGGGGGGTCTGTGGGTGTCCCCAGCGTGTCCCACCGGTGTCCCCACGTCACCTACGGGTGCTGGGGGTGTCCCCAGATAAAGGGTCAAGTGGGGGTGACACTGCTGTGTGTCCTGCGGGTGTCACCACAGGGGGCTCTGAGGGTGTCACCAGAGGGGTCTGAGGATGTCCCCAAGGGGTCCCACCGGTGTCCCCGTTGTCACCCGCAGGCGCTGCTGGACCTGGCGGGTCCCCAAATAAAGGGGCAAGTGGCAGTGACACCCATGGGTGCCATGGGGGGGTCCCAAAGGTGTCACAAGAGGGGTCTGTGGGTGTCCCCAGCGTGTCCCACCCGTGTCCCCGTTGTCACCCGCAGGCGCTGCTGGACCTGGGGTGTCCCCAAATAAAGGGGGTGACACCCATGGGTGCCACGGGGATGTCTGGAGATGTCCCCAAGGAGTCCCAAGGATGTCACCAAGGGGTCCCCAAGGGTGTCCCCAGCGTGTCCCACCGGTGTCCCCATTGTCACCCGCAGGCGCTGCTGGACCTGGGCGGGTCCCCAGATAAAGGGACAAGTGGGGGTGACACCCATGGGTGCCACGGGGGGTCCCAAAGGTGTCACCAGAGGGGTCTGTGGATGTCACCTGGGGGTCCCACCGGTGTCCCCATGTCACCCGCAGGCGCTGCTGGACCTGGGCGGGTCCCCCAACTACAAGGACCGGCGGGGCCTGACCCCCCTGTACCACACGGCCATGGTGGGGGGGGACCCGCGGTGCTGCGAGCTGCTGCTCTACAACCGCGCGCACATCGGCACGGCCGACGAGAACGGCTGGCAGGAGATACACCAGGTGAGGTGACAGCCCTGTCATTGTCACTGTCACCCTGTCACTGTGTCACATTGTCATTGTGTCACATTGTCACTGTGTCACCCCGTTATCCCATCCCTGTGTCACCCTGTGTCACTGTATCACTGTGTCACCCTGTGTCACATCGGCACCACCGACGAGAACGGCTGGCAGGAGATACACCAGGTGAGGTGACAGCCCTGTCATTGTCACCTTGTCACCCTGTCACTGTGTCACATTGTCACTGTGTGACCCCGTTATCCCATCATCATCCCATCCCTGTGTCACCCTGTGTCACATCGGCACAGCGACGAGAACGGCTGGCAGGAGATACACCAGGTGACAAAATGTCATTGTCATTGTCACCTGTGTCACCGTGTCACATTGTCACTGTGTCACTGTGTCACATTGTCACTGTGTCACCCCATTATCCCATCCCATGTCCCTGTGTCACATCGGCACGGCTGGCGAGAACGGCTGGCAGGAGATACACCAGGTGACAAAATGTCATTGTCATTGTCACCCTGTCACCGTGTCACATTGTCACTGTGTCACATTGTCACTGTGTCACATTGTCGCTGTGTCACCCCTTTATCCCATCCCTGTGTCACCCTGTGTCACTGTGTCACCCTGTGTCACATCGGCACGGCCGACGAGAACGGCTGGCAGGAGATACACCAGGTGACACCCGTGTCATTGTCACCTGTCACCCTGTCACTGTGTCACTGTGTGACATTGTTGCTGTGTCACACCGTTATCCCATCCCTGTGTCACCCTGTGTCACTGTGTCACTGAGTCCCTGTGTCACATCGGCGCGGCCAACGAGAACGGCTGGCAGGAGATGCACCAGGTGAGGTGACACCTGTGTCATTGTCACCTGTCGCTGTGTCACTGTGTCACTGTGTCATTGTGTGACATTGTCACTGTGTCACCCCGTTATCCCATCCCTGTGTCACCCTGTGTCACTGTGTCCCTGTGTCACCCTGTGTCACACCGGCACGGCCGACGAGAACGGCTGGCAGGAGATACACCAGGTGACAAAATATCATTGTCACCTGTGTCACCCTGTCACTGTGTCACTGTGTCACACCGTTATCCCATCATCATCCCATCCCTGTGTCACCCTGTGTCACTGTGTCACCCTGTGTCACATCGGCACGGCCGACGAGAACGGCTGGCAGGAGACGCACCAGGTGACAGCCCTGTCATTGTCCCCTGTCACTGTGTCACCCCATCACTCTGTGTCACTGTGTCACCCCGTCACCGTGTCACCCAACCCTGCTGTCACCCTGTCACCGTGTCACTCTGTCACCGTGTCACCGTGCCAGTGGCAGATGTCACCGTGTCTGTCACTCTGACACACATCGCCGCGTCACTGGGTCCCCAATGTCCCAAATGTCCCCAATATTTCCTCAGTGTCCCCACAATGTCCCCAACACCCCCACAATGTCCCCAAGCCCCCAATCCATTCAATGTCCCCAATGTCCCCACAATGTCCCCAAGCTCCCATTCAATCCAGTGTCCCCAATGTCCCCAATCCCCTCAACCCCCCCGATGTCCCCAATGTCCCCAATCCCCTCAAGCCCTGCAATGTTCCCAACGTCCCCAATGCCCCCACTGTCCCCACAGTGTCCCCAATGACCCCAATGCCCCCAACACCCCCAATGTCCCCAATCAATCCATTGTCCCCAATGTCCCCAATGTCCCCCAATGCCCCCGGTGTCCCCAATGTCCCCCCAGTGTCCCCACAATGTCCCCAAGCCCCCATTCAATCCATTGTCCCCGATGTCCCCACAATGACCCCAACGTCACCAATCCTCCAATGTCTCCAATGTCCACCCCAATGTCCCCAAAGTCCCCAATGTCCCCGATGTCCCCAATCCCTCCAACATCCCCAACACCTCCAATGTCCCCGACACCCCCCAATGTCCCCGATGTCCCCACAATGACCCCAATGTCCCCAATGTCCCCGATGTCCCCCAATGCCCCCGGTGTCCCCGATGTCCCCCAATGTCCCCACAATGTCCCCAAGCCCCCATCAATCCAATGTCCCCGATATCCCAAATCCCCAAATGTCCCAAATCAATCCAATGTGTCCCCAATGTCCCCAAATGTCCCCAACACTCCCAATGTCCCCAATCCCTCCAATCTCCCAAAGTCCCCAATGTCCCAAATCCCCCCCAACACCCCCAATATCCCCAGTGTCCCCAATGTCCCCAATCCCCCACAATGTCCCCAAGCTCCCATTCAATCCAGTGTCCCCAATCCCCTCAACCCCCCCGATGTCCCCAATGTCCCCAATCCCCCTGATGTCCCCAATCCCTCCCAATGTCCCACAATGTCCCCATTCCCCCAGTGCTCCCAATGTCCCCAAGCCCCCCATCAATCCAATGTCCCCGATATCCCAAATCCCCAAATGTCCCCAATGTCCCCAATCAATCCAATGTGTCCCCAAATGTTCCCAACACTCCCAATGTCCCCAATCCCTCCAATCTCCCAATGTCCCCAATGTCCCAAATCCCCCCCAACACCCCCAATGTCCCCAGTGTCCCCACAATGTCCCCAAGCCCCCATTCAATCCATTGTCCCCGATGTCCCCACAATGACCCCAATGTCACCAATCCTCCAATGTCTCCAATGTCCACCCCAAAGTCCCCAATGTCCCCAATGTCCCCCAATGTCCCCGATGTCCCCCCAATGTCCCCAGTGCTCCCAATGTCCCCAAGCCCCCATTCAATCCATTGTCCCCGATGTCCCCGATGTCCCAAATCCCCTCAAAGCCCCCAAATGTCCCCAATGTCCCCACAATGTCCCCACAATGTCCCCAAGCCCCCCATCAATCCAATGTTCCCGATGTCCCAAATCCCCTCAAGCCCCCAAATGTCCCCAATGTCCCCAATGTCCCCAAGCCCCCATTCAATCCAATGTCCCCGATGTCCCCACAATGACCCCAATGTCACCAATCCTCCAATGTCTCCAATGTCCACCCTAATGTCCCCAATGTCCCCAGTGTCCCCACAATGTCCCCAAGCCCCCATTCAATCCATTGTCCCCAATGTCCCCAATCCCTCCAACATCCCAAACACCTCCAATGTCCCCGACACCCCCTGATGTCCCCGATGTCCCCACAATGACCCCAATGACCCCAATGTCCCCGATGTCCCCAAGGTCCCCAATGTCCCCACAATGACCCCAACGTCACCAATCCTCCAATGTCTCCAATGTCCACCCCAATGTCCCCAATGTCCCCGATGTCCCCAAGGTCCCTGATGTCCCCAATGTCCCCCCAATGTCCCCAGTGCTCCCAATGTCCCCAAGCCCCCACTCAATCCATTGTCCCCATTGTCCCCAATGTCCTCAATCCCCTCAAGCCCCCCAATGTCCCCAATGTCCCCCAATGTCCCCAAGCCCCCATTCAATCCATTGTCCCCAATGTCCCCAATCCCTCCAACATCCCCAACACCTCCAATGTCCCCGACACCCCCTGATGTCCCCGATGTCCCCACAATGACCCCAATGTCCCCAATGTCCCCAAGGTCCCCAATGTCCCCATTTCCCCCAATGTCCCCAATGTCCCCAATGTCCCCGATGTCCCCGATGTCCCCGATGTCCCCAATGTCCCCAATGCCCCCGGTGTCCCCTTTGTCCCCGCTGACGTCCCCGTGTCCCCAGGCGTGCCAGCACGGCCACTCGCAGCACTTGGAGCATTTGCTGTTCTACGGCGCCGAGGCGGCGGCACAGAACGCGTCCGGCAACACCGCGCTGCACATCTGCGCCCTCTACAACAAGGTGGGGACACTGGGGACATCATTGGGGACATTGGGGACAATGGGGACACTGGGGACGTTGGGGACATTGGGGGTGTTGGGGACAATGTGGACACAGAACGCGTCCGGCAACACCGCGCTGCACATCTGCGCCCTCTACAACAAGGTGGGGACATCATTGGGGACATTGGGGACAATGGGGACATTGAGGGGGTTGGGGACACTGGGGACATTGGGGACATTGGGGACGTTGGGGACATTGGGGACACTGGGGACATCTGGGGACGTTGGGGACAATGGGGACACAGGGACACAGAACGCGTCCAGCAACACCGCGCTGCACATCTGCGCCCTCTGCAACAAGGTGGCACCTTGGGGACATCATTGGGGACATTGGGGACATTGGGGACACTGGGGACATTGGGGGGATTGGGGACATCGGGGACATTGGGGGGATTGGGGACATTGGGGATGTTGGGGACATTGGGGACACAGGGACACAGAACGTGTCCGACAACACGGCGCTGCACATCTGCGCCCTCTGCAACAAGGTGGGGACACTGGGGACATCATTGGGGACATTGGGGACATCTGGGGACAACGGGGGGAATGGGGACAATGGGGACATCTGGGGACATTGGGGGTGTTGGGGACATTGGGGACACTGGGACACAGAACGCGTCCGGCAACACCGCGCTGCACATCTGCGCCCTCTACAACAAGGTGGGGACATCATTGGGGACACTGGGGACATCTGGGGACATTGGGGACATCGAGGGGAATGGGGACATTGGGGACATTGGGGGGAATGGGGACAATGGGGGGATTGGGGATGTTGGGGACAATGGGGACACAGGGACACACAACGCGTCCGGCAACACGGCGCTGCACATCTGCGCCCTCTACAACAAGGTGGCACCTTGGGGACATCACTGGGGACACTGGGGGGATTGGGGACATCGGGGACATCGGGGACATCGGGGACATTGGGGGTGTTGGGGACACAGGGACACAGAACATGTCCGGCAACACGGCGCTGCACATCTGCGCCCTCTGCACAAGGTGGGGACACTGGGGACATCTGGGGACAATGGGGGGATTGGGGACATTGGGGACAATGGGGACATCGGGGGGAATGGGGACATTGGGGGGAATGGGGACAATGGGGGGATTGGGGACATTGGGGACATTGGGGATGTTGGGGACAATGGGGACACAGGGACACAGAACGCGTCCGGCAACACCGCGCTGCACATCTGCGCCCTCTACAACAAGGTGGGGACACTGGGGACATCAGGGGCGTTGGGGACATTGGGGACATTGGGGGCACTGGGGATATGGGGGATTGGGGACCTTGGTGCCACATTGGTGCCACGTTGGTGACACTCTGGTGACACTTTGGTGCCACTCTGGTGCCATTTGGTGCCACCTCGGTGCCATTTGCTGCCACCGTGGTGCCATTTGGTGCCATTTGGTGCCATTTGGTGCCACATTGGTGCCATTTGGTGTCACATTGGTGCCATTTGGTGCCATTGGTGCCACCTCGGTGCCATTTGGTGCCACCTCGGTGCCATTTGGTGTCACCTCGGTGCCATTTGGTGCCACTCTGGTGATATTGGTGCCACATTGGTGCCATTTTGTGCCACCTTGGTGCCATTGGTGCCATTTGGTGCCAATGGTGTCACCTTGGTGCCATTTGCTGCCACATTGGTGCCATTTGGTGACACCTTGGTGCCATTTGGTGCCACCTTGGTGCCATTTGGTGCCATTTGGTGCCATTGGTGTCACCTTGGTGCCATTTGATGCCACCTTGGTGCCATTTGGTGCCACCTCGGTGCCATTTGCTGCCACCTTGGTGCCATTTGGTGCCACCTCGGTGCCATTTGCTGCCACCGTGGTGCCATTTGGTGCCATTTGGTGCCATTTGGTGCCATTGGTGCCATTTGGTGCCACCTTGGTGCCATTTGGTGCCATTTGGTGTCACCTTGGTGCCGTTGGTGTCACCTTGGTGCCACCTTGGTGCCATCGATGCCACATTGGTGTCATTTGATGCCTTTTAATGCCACTTTGGTGACATTTGGTGTCACCTTGGTGCCATTTGGTGCCACTGGGTGCCATTTGGTGTCACATTGGTGCCATTTGGTGCCATGTTGGTGCCATTTGATGCCACATTGGTGCCACTTGGTGCCACCTTGCTGCCATTTGGTGCCACTCTGGTGCCATTTGGTGTCACATTGGTGCCATTGGTGCCACCTTGGTGCCATTTGGTGCCACATCAGTGTCACCTTGGTGCCATGTTGGTGCCATTTGGTGCCACTCTGGTGCCATCTGGTGCCATTTGGTGCCACCTTGCTGCCATTGGTGCCGCATTGGTGCCATTTGGTGCCACCTTGGTGCCATTTGGTGCCACCTTGGTGCCATTTGGTGCCACTCTGGTGACATTGGTGCCACCTTGGTGCCATTTGCTGCCACCTTGGTGCCACCTTGGTGCCACTCTGGTGCCATTTGGTGTCACCTCGGTGCCATGTGGTGCCATTTGATGCCACCTTGGTGCCATTTGGTGCCACTCTGGTGACATTGGTGTCACCTTGGTGCCATTTGCTGCCACCTTGGTGCCACATTGGTGCCACCTTGGTGCCACTCTGGTGCCATTTGGTGTCACCTTGGTGCCATTTGGTGCCACCTTGGTGCCATTTGGTGCCACTCTGGTGCCATTTTGGTGCCATTTGGTGCCACATTGGTGCCACATTGGTGCCATTTTGGTGCCATTTGGTGCCACCTTGGTGCCCCCCCAGGAGAGCTGTGCCCGGATCCTGCTGTACCGAGGGGCCAACAAGGAGGTGAAGAACAACAGCGGGCAGACGCCGTTCCAGGTGACACTGGGGACAACGGGGACAACGGGGACACTGGGGACGTCATTGGGGACACTGGGGGGGACTGAGGACAATGGGGACAATGGGGACACTGGGGACATCATTGGGGACATTGGGGACAGACGCCGTTCCAGGTGACACTGGGGACACTGGGGACATCATTGGGGACAATGGGGGGGACTGGGGACAATGGGGACACTGGGGACACTGGGGACATCATTGGGGACATTGGGGACAGACGCCGTTCCAGGTGACACTGGGGACACTGGGGACAATGGGGGGGACTGGGGGGGACTGGGGACACTGGGGACAATGGGGACAGACGCCGTTCCAGGTGACACTCGGGACACTGGGGACAATGGGGACACTGGGGACACTGGGGGGGACTGGGGACATCACTGGGGACACTGGAGACAATGGGGACATCACTGGAGACATCACTGGGGACATCATTGGGGACACTGGGGACAGACACCGTTCCAGGTGACACTGGGGACACTGGGGACACTGGGGACAATGGGGGGGACTGGGGACTGGGGACACTGGGGACATCATTGGGGACACTGGGGACAGACGCCGTTCCAGGTGACACTGGGGACAATGGGGGGGACAGGGGACAATGGGGACATCACTGGGGACACTGGGAACAGACACCACTCCAGGTGACACTGGGGACACTGGGGGGGACTGGGGACAATGGGGACACTGGGGACGTCACTGGGGACACTGGGGACATCATTGGGGACATTGGAGACAGACACCGTTCCAGGTGACACTGGGGACAATGGGGGGGGACTGGGGGGGACTGGGAACATCACTGGGGAGACTGGGGGGGACTGGGGACACTGGGGACAGTGGGGACACTGGGGACAGTGGGGACAGACACCGTTCCAGGTGACACTGGGGACACTGGGGACACTGGGGACAATGGGGACATCACTGGGGACATCACTGGGGACATTGGGGACACTGGGGACGTCACTGGGGACATCACTGGGGACATTGGGGACACAGAGGACACTGGGGGGGACTGGGGACATCACTGGGGACATTGGGGACAGACACCGTTCCAGGTGACACTGGGGACACTGGGGACAATGGGGGGGACTGGGGACAATGGGGACATCATTGCGGACATTGGGGACAGACGCCGTTCCAGGTGACACTGGGGACACTGGGGACAATGGGGACAATGGGACACTGGGGACACGGGGGGACTGGGGACACTGGGGACAATGGGGACAGACGCCGTTCCAGGTGACACTCGGGACACTGGGGACACTGGGGACATCACTGGGGACATTACCGGGGACATTGGAGACACTGGGGACATCACTGGGGACATCACTGGGGACACGGGGACACTGGGGACATTGGAGACATTGGGGGACAATGGGGACACTGGGGGGGACTGGGGACATCACTGGGGACACTGGGGGGGACAATGGGGACAGACACCGTTCCAGGTGACACTGGGGACACTGGAGACACTGGGGACATTGGGGACATCACTGGGGACATTGGGGACAGATGCCATTCCAGGTGACACTGGGGACACTGGGGACATCACTGGGGACACTGGGGACATCATTGGGGACGTTGGGGACAGACACCCCAGGTGACACTGGGGACACTGGGGACAATGGGGACATCACTGGAGACACTGGGGACAAGGGGGACAAATACCCCAGGTGACACTGGGGACATCATTGTGGACATTGGGGACACTGGGGTAGACCCCGTTGCAGGTGACACTGGGGACACACTCTGAAACTGGGGACACTGGGGACATTGGGGACCCTGGGGACACACATTGGGGACACTGTGGAGGGGGTGACCCCCCATGTGAGTGTCCCATCTTTGTCCCTTTGTCCCCTTTTTATCCCCGTCCCTGTGTCCCCACTGTCCCCTCCTGTCCCCAATGTCCCCGCTGTCCCCTCCTGTCCCTGCCATCCCTGTCTCTGTCCCCAATGTCCCCATTGTCCCCTCTGTCCCCTCTGTCCCCAATGTCCCCCGCTGTCCCCACTGTCCTCACTGTCCCCTCTGTCCCCAATGTCCCCTCTGTTCCCATGGTCCCCTCTGTCCCCATTGTCCCTGCTGTCCCCTCTATCCCCACTGTCCCCATTGTCCCCTCCTGTCCCTCTGTCCCCACTGTCCCCTCTGTCCCCTCTCTGTCCTCACTGTCCCCACTGTCCCCATTGTCCACATTGTCCCCTCTGTCCCCTGCTGTCCCCCTCTGTCCCCAATGTCCCCTGCTGTCCCCTCTGTCCCTGCTATCCCTGTCTCTGTCCCCTCTGTCCCTCTGTCCCCACTGTCCCCCATTGTCCCCTCTGTCCCCACTGTCCCCTCTGTCCCCACTGTCCCCATTGTCCCCGCTGTCCCCAATGTCCTCAATGTCTCCTCTGTCCCCACTGTCTCCGCTGTCCCCATTGTCCCCAATGCTCCCTGCTGTCCCCACTGTCCCCTCTGTCCCCATTGTCCCTGCTGTGCCCTCTGTCCCCACTGTCCCCTCTCTGTCACCTCTGTCCCTGCTGTCCCCATTGTCCTCTCTGTCCCCATTGTCCCCTCTGTCCCCAATGTCACCACTGTCCCCAATGTCCCCTCTGTCCCCAATGTCCCCGCTGTCCCCTGCTGTCCCTGCTATCCCTGTCTCTGTCCCCAATGTCCTCATTGTCCCCAATGTCCCCTCTGTCCCCTCTGTCCCCGCTGTCCCCAATGTCCCCACTGTCCCCACTGTCCCCAATCTCCCCGCTGTCCTCATTGTCCCCTCTGTCCCCGCTGTCCCCACTGTCCCCCGCTGTCCCCACTGTCCCCTCTCTGTCCCCACTGTCCCCCGTTGTCCCCACTGTCCCCAATGTCCCCACTGTCCCCTCTGTCCCCATTGTCCCCTCTGTCCCCATTGTCCCCTCTGTCCCCTCTGTCCCCCATTGTCCCCTCTGTCCCCATTGTCCCCTCTGTCCCCTGCTGTCCCCATTGTCCCCAATGTCCCCAACCCCCCACAACGTCCCCACTGTGCCCTCTGTCCCCAATGTCCCCAATGTCCCAAATGTCCCCTCTATCCCCATTGTCCCCTCTGTCCCCTCTGTCCCCACTGTCCCCAATGTCCCCACTGTCCCCTCACAGGTGGCCGTCATCGCCGGGAACTTCGAGCTGGGGGAGCTCATCAAGAACCACCGGGACAGCGACGTGGGTGAGCCCTGGGGACACTGCGGGGACACTGGGGACATTGGGGGGACACTGGGGACATTGGGGGGACACTGGGGACATTGGAGGGATTTGGGACACTGGGGACACTGGGGACATTGGGGACACTGGGGACATTGGGGACATTGGGGGGACATTGGGGACAATGGGGACACTGGGGATACTGGGGACACTGAGGACACTGGAGGGATTTGGGACATTGGGGACATTGGGGACACTGGGGGGACATTGGGGGACATTGGGGACATTGGAGGGATTTGGGACACTGGGGACACTGGGGACATTGGAGATATTGGGGACACTGAGGACACTGGAGGGATTTGGGACATTGGGGACATTGGGGACACTGGGGACATTGGGGACATTGGGGACACTGGGGGGACATTGGGGACGCTTGGGGACAATGGGGGCACTGGGGGGACACTGGGGACAATGGGGACATTGGGGACATTGGAGGGATCTGGGACATTGGGGACATTGGGGACATTGGGGGAATTTGGGACATTGGGGACATTGGGGACACTGGGGACACTGAGGACATTGGGGACACTGAGGACATTGGAGGGACATTGGGGACACTGAAGATATTTGGGACATAGGGGACACTGGGGGGACATTGGGGACACTGGGGACATTGGGGACACTGGGGACACTAGAGAAAGCAAGGGGACATTGGGGACATTGGGGACAGCAAGGGGACACTGGGGGTTGTGACATTTGGGGGATTGGGGACACTGGGGGGACATTGGGGGTGTTGGTGACATGGGGACATCATTGAGGACAACGGGGACATTGGGATTTTGGGGACATCGGGGACATTCAGGGCATTGGGAGGATTGGGGACATTTGGGGACATTGGAGGAATTTGGGACATTGGGGACATCAGGGGGATTGGGGACCATGGAGACATTTGGGGACATTGGGGACATTTGAGGACATTGGGGACATTGGGGACAATGAGAACATTGGGGACATTTGGGGGCTTGGGGACATTGGGGGGTATTGGGGACATTGGGGACATCATTGGGGACATCATTGGGGACATTGGGGGTGTTGGAGACATGGGGACATCATTGGGGACATCATTGGGGACATTGGGGACACTGGAGGATTTTTGGACATCGGGGGGGATTCAGGGATGGGGGGCGGATGGGAGGAACTTGGGGGGCTCGGGCCCTTCCTTTCCCCAAATCCCCCCAAATTCCCTCAAATTAATCCTCAAATCTCCTCCAAAATCCACCCAAATCCTCTCCAAATGTCCCATAATTCCCCTAAATCCCAAAAAATCCCAAAAATCCCCCAAAATCTCCCCCAGTTCCGTTCCAGGCGAGCCCTCAGTTCCCAAATCCGCCTCAAACCCCCCCTGAATCCCCCACCCCAAATGGCCCCTAAACCCCCGAAATCCTCCCCAAAATCCCCCAAATCCTCTCAAAATCTCCCAAAATCCCCCCAAAACCCCTAAAATCTCCCCAAAAATCCCCCCAAAAATCCCAAATTTCCCCCCAATTTCCCCCCCAGTTCCGTTCCAGGACAGCCCTCAGTTCCCAAATCCGCCTCAAACCCCCCCCGCTAAATCCCCCACCCCAAATGGCCCCTAAACGCCCGAAATCCTCCCCAAACCTGCCCCAAACCACCCCAGATCATCCCCAAACCCCTCAAATTTCCCCAAAATCCCAAATTTTGGGATTTCCCTGCCCCAAATATCCCAAATTTTCCCCCCAGTTCCGTTCCAGGAGAGCCCTCAGTTCCCAAATCCGCATCAACCCCCCCTAAATCCCCCACCCCAAATGGCCCCTAAACCCCCGAAATCCTCCCCAAAATCCCCCAAGTCCTCTCAAAATCACCCAAAATCCCCCCAAAACCCCTAAAATCTCCCCAAAATTCCCAAATTTCCCCCCAATTTTCCCCCCCAGTTCCGTTCCAGGAGAGCCCTCAGTTCCCAAATCCGCCTCAAACCCCCCCCGCTAAATCCCCCTAAACCCCAAATGGCCCCTAAACGCCCGAAATCCTCCCCAAACCTACGCAAAATCTCCCAAATCCTCTCAAAATCTCCCAAAATCCCCACAAAACCCCTAAAATCTCCCCAAAAATCCCAAATTTCCCCCAATTTTCCCCCCAGTTCCGTTTCAGGAGAGCCCGCAGTTCGCGGGCCGCCGCCGGGAGCCGCTCCGCGGGCCGCTCCTGCCCCCCCAAAATGGCCCCTAAAACCCCCTCAAACCTGCCCAAAAACCACCCCAGATCATCCCCAAACCCCTCAAATTTCCCAGAAATTCCCCCAAAATCACAAATTTCCCCCCCAGTTCCGTTCCAGGAGAGCCCGAAGTTCCCAAATTCGCCTCAAACCCCCCCTAAATCCGCCACCCCAAATGGCCCCTAAACCCCAATCCTCCTCAAATCTCCCCAAACCTACCCAAATCCTCCCCAAATCTGCCCAAACCTACCCCTAATCCCCCAAATCCTCTCAAAATCTCCCAAAATCCCCCCAAAACCCCTAAAATTTCCCCAAAAATCCCAAATTTCCCCCCAATTTCCCCCCAGTTCCGTTCCAGGAGAGCCCTCAGTTCCCAAATCCGCCTCAAACCCCCCTAAATCCCCCAGCCCAAATGGCCCCTAAACGCCCGAAATCCTCCCCAAACCTGCCCCAAACCACCCCAGATCATCCCCAAACCCCTCAAATTTCCCCAAAATCCCAAATTTTGGGATTTCCCTGCCCCAAATATCCCAAATTTTCCCCCCAGTTCCGTTCCAGGAGAGCCTTCAGTTCCCAAATCCGCCTCAACCCCCCCTAAATCCCCCACCCAAAATGGCCCCTAAACCCCCGAAATCCTCCCCAAACCTGCCCAAAACCACCTCAGATCATCCCCAAACCCCTCAAATTTCCTCAAAATTCCCCAAAAATCCCAAATTTCCCCCCAATTTCCCCCCAGTTCCGTTCCAGGAGAGCCCGAAGTTCCCAAATCCGCCTCAACCCCCCCCTCCGCTAAATCCTCCACCCCAAATGGCCCCTAAACCCCAATCCTCCTCAAATCTCCCCAAACCTACCCAAATGCTCCCCAAATCTCCCCAAACCTACCCAAAATCCCCCAAATCCTCTCAAAATCTCCCAAAATCCCCCCAAAACCCCTAAAATCTCCCCAAAAATCCCAAATTTCCCTCCAATTTCCCCCCAGTTCCATTCCAGGAGAGCCCTCAGTTCCCAAATCCGCCTCAAACCCCCCCCCCCCCGCTAAATCCCCCACCCCAAATGGCCCCTAAACCCCCGAAATCCTCCCCAAACCTGCCCAAAACCACCCCAGATCATCCCCAAACCCCTCAAATTTCCCCAAAATCCCAAATTTTGGGATTTCCCTGCCCCAAAAATCCCAAATTTTCCCCCCAGTTCCGTTCCAGGAGAGCCCGCAGTTCGCGGGCCGCCGCCGGGAGCCGCTCCGCGGGCCGCTCCTGCCCCCCCAAAATGGCCCCTAAAACCCCCCCAAACTTGCCCAAAACCACCCCAGATCATCCCCAAACCCCTCAAATTTCCTCAAAATTCCCCCAAAATCCCAAATTTCCCCCAAATTTTCCCCCCAGTTCCGTTCCAGGAGAGCCCTCAGTTCGCGGGCCGCCGCCGGGAGCCGCTCCGCGGGCCGCTCCTGCCCCTCCAAAATGGCCCCTAAAACCCCGAAATCCTCCCCAAACCTCCCCAAATCCTCTCTAAATCCCCCAAAATCCTCTCAAATCCTCTCCAAATCCCCCAAAATCCCAAATTTCCCCCCAATTTTCCCCCCAGTTTCCTTCCAGGAGAGCCCGCAGTTCGCGGGCCGCCGCCGGGAGCCGCTCTGCGGGCCGCTCCTGCCCATCCTCAAAATGGCCAATAAAACCCCCCCAAACCTGCCCAAAACCACCGCAGATCATCCCCAAACTCCTCAAATTTCCTTAAAATTCTCCAAAAATCCCAAATTTCCCCCCAATTTCCCCCCAGTTCCGTTCCAGGAGAGCCCGAAGTTCCCAAATCCGCCTCAAACCCCCGCTAAATCCCCCACCCCAAATGGCCCCTAAACCCCAATCCTCCTCAAATCTCCCCAAACCTACCCAAATGCTCCCCAAATCTCCCCAAACCTACCCAAAATCCCCCAAGTCCTCTCAAAATCTCCCAAAATCCACCCAAAACCCCTAAAATCTCCCTAAAAATCCCAAATTTTCCCCCCAGTTCCGTTCCAGGAGAGCCCTCAGTTCGCGGGCCGCCGCCGGGAGCCGCTCCGCGGGCCATTCCTGCCCCCCCTCAAAACGGCCAATAAAACCCCCCCAAACCTGCCCAAAACCACCCCAGATCATCCCCAAACCCCTCAAATTTCCCCAAAATTCCCCAAAATTCCCAAATTTCCCCTCAAAATCTCGCCCAGTTCCGTTCCAGGAGAGCCCTCAGTTCGCGGGCCGCCGCCGGGAGCCGCTCCGCGGGCCGCTCCTGCCCCCCCAAAATGGCCCCTAAAACCCCGAAATCCTCCCCAAACCTGCCCAAATCCTCTCTAAATCTCCCAAAATCCTCTCAAATCCTCTCCAAATCCCCCAAAATCCCAAATTTCCCCTCCCCAGTTCCCTTCCAGGAGAGCCGTCAGTTCGCGGGCCGCCGCTGGGAGCCGCTCCGCGGGCCGCTCCGGCCCCCTCAAAATGGCCCCTAAAACCCCTCAAACCTGCCCAAAACCACCCCAGATCATCCCCAAACCCCTCAAATTTCCCCAAAATCCCAAATTTTGGGATTTCCCTGCCCCAAAAATCCCAATTTTTCCCCCCAGTTCCGTTCCAGGAGAGCCCGCAGTTCGCGGGCCGCCGCCGGGAGCCGGTCCGCGGGCCGCTCCTGCCCCCCCAAAATGGCCCCTAAACCCCCGAAACCCTCCCCAAACCTGCCCAAAACCACCCCAGATCATCCATAAACCCCTCAAATTTCCCAGAAATTTCCCCAAAATCACAAATTTTCTCCCCAGTTCCGTTCCAGGAGAGCCCGCAGTTCGCGGGCCGCCGCCGGGAGCCGCTCCGCGGGCCCCTCCTGCCCCCCCAGCGCCTCCTCAGGGCCAACAGCGACACCGGGGGGGGGGGCCCTGCCCGAGTGGGTGCTGAGGGGTCCCCCCGGAGCCCCCCCGGCCCCCAGACCCCCCTCGGGGACCCTGCGCAGCTCCAGCTCCCCCCGGGGGGCTCGGGCCCGCTCCCCGTCCCGGGGCCGGCACCCGGAGGAGCCGCGGAGGCAGCCCCGGGGCAGGCCCAGGTGAGGGGCAGGGGATTTGGGGGGGGTCCTGAGTGGATTTTGGGGGGATTTGAGGGGGTTTTGAGGAGGTTTGAGGGGGTTTTGGGGGGCTGGGACCCCTGCAAAAGGCACCCGGAGGCAGCCCAGGGGCAGGCCCAGGTACCTGAGGGGGAAATTTGGGGGGGTCTGGACGGGATTTTGGGGGGTCCAGAGTGGATGTGAAGGGATTTGTGGGGGGGCTGGGGTGCGATTTGGGGGATTCTGGGGGTGTTCGGGGGGATTTGGGGGTGTCTGGGGGGCTCGGGCCCGCTCCCTGTCCCGGGGCCGGCACCCGGAGGAGCCGCGGAGGCAGCCCCGGGGCAGGCCCAGGTACGGGGCAGGGGATTTGGGGGGGTCCTGAGTGGATTTTAGGGGGTCCTGGGTGGATTTTGGGGGGATTTGAGGGGGTTTTGGGGGGTCTTGAGGAGGTTTGAGGGGGTTTTGGGGGGCTGGGACCCCTGGAAAAGGCACCCGGAGGCAGCCCCGGGGCAGGCCCAGGTACCTGAGGGGGAAATTTGGGGGACTCTGGACGGGATTTTGGGGGGTCCAGAGTGGATTTGTGGGGGGGGCTGGGGTGCGATTTGGGGAATTTGGGGGTGTTTGAGGGGATTTGGGGGTGTTCGAGGGGATTTGGGGGTGTTTGGGGGGATTTGGGGGTGTCTGGGGGGCTCGGGCCCGCTCCCCGTCCCGGGGCCGGCACCCAGAGGAGCCGCGGAGGCAGCCCCGGGGCAGGCCCAGGTGCGGGGCAGGGGATTTGGGGGGGGTCCTGAGTGGATTTTGGGGGGTCCAGAGTGGATTTTGGGGGGTTTTGAGGAGGTTTGAGGGGGTTTTGGGGGGCTGAGACCCCTGGAAAAGGCACCCGGAGGCAGCCCCGGGGCAGGCCCAGGTACCTGAGGGGGAAATTTGGGGGGGTCTGGACGGGATTTTGGGGGGTCCAGAGTGGATTTGAGGGGATTTGTGGGGGGGCTGGTGTGCGATTTGGGGGATTTGGGGGTGTTTGAGGGGATTTGGGGGTGTCTGGGGGTCTCGGGCCCGCTCCCTGTCCCGGGGCCGGCACCCGGAGGAGCCGCGGAGGCAGCCCCGGGGCAGGCCCAGGTACGGGAGAGGAGATTTGGGAGGAGTCCTCAGTGGATTTTAGGGGGTTCTGAGTGGATTTTGGGGGGATTTGAGGGGGTTTGGGGGGGTTTTGGGGGGCTGGGACCCCTGGAAAAGGCACCCGGAGGCAGCCCCGGGGCAGGCCCAGGTACGGGACACGGGATTTGGGGGGGTCTGGGCAGGATTTTGGGGGAGTTCTGAGGGGATTTGGGGGGGTCCTGAGTGGATTTTGGGGGGATTTGAGGGGGTTTTGGGGGTTTTTTAGGAGGTTTGAGGGGGTTTGGGGGGGCTGGGACCCCTGGAAAAAGCACCCGGAGGAGCCCCGGGGCAGGCCCAGGTACCTGAGGGGGAAATTTGGGGGACTCTGGACATGATTTTGGGGGGTCCGGAGTGGATTTGAGGGGATTTGGGGGGGGGGGGCTGGGGTGCGATTTGGGGGATTTGGGGGTGTTTGAGGGGATTTGGGGGTGTTTGAGGGGATTTGGGGGTGTCTGGGGGTCTCGGGCCCGCTCCCCGTCCCGGGGCCGGCACCCGGAGGAGCCGCGGAGGCAGCCCCGGGGCAGGCCCAGGTACGGGGCCGGGGATTTGGGGGGGGTCCTGAGTGGATTTTAGGGGGTCCTGAGTGGATTTTGGGGGGGGATTTGAGGGGGTTTTGGAGGGATTTTGGGGAGATTCATGGGGGTCTGGAGTGTATTTTGGGGAGTGGGACCCCTGGAAAAGGCACCCGGAGGCAGCCCCGGGGCAGGCCCAGGTACCTGAGGGGGGCAAATTTGGGGGGTCAGGGGGGGTTTGGAGCAGTTTTGGGGGGTTTAGGCGAGGTTTGAGGGGGATCCAGAGTGGATGTGGGGAGGTTTTGGGGGGATTTGGGGGACTTTTGTGGGGCTGGGATCCCTTGAAATGGCAGCTGGAGGAGCCTCGGGGCAGGCCTAGGTACGGGGCAGGGGAGTTGGGGAGGGGTCCTGAGTGGATTTTACGGGGTCCTGAGTGGATTTTGGGGGGCTTTGAGGGGGTTTTGGGGGGTTTTTAGGGGGTTTGAGGGGGTTTTGGGGGGCTGGGACCCCTGGAAAAGGCACCCGGAGGCAGCCCCGGGGCAGGCCCAGGTGCGGGAGAGGGGATTTGGGGGGGGGTCCTGAGTGGATTTTCGGGGGTCCTGAGTGGATTTTGGGGGGATTTGAGGGGGTTTTGGGGGGTCTTGAGGAGGTTTGAGGGGGTTTTGGGGGTCTGGGGTCCCTTGAAAAGGCAGCTGGAGGAGCCCCGGGGCAGGCCCAGGTACGGGATACGGGATTTTGGGGGGATTTGGGGGGTTCTGATGGACTTTGGGTGGGATTTGGGGGGTTTTGAGGGGGTTTTGGGTGGGATTTGAGGGGGTTTTGGGGGGTTTTGGGGGGCTGGGACCCCTGGAAAAGGCACCTGGAGGAGCCCCAAGGACGGTCCAGGTATGAGGAGGAGGCTTCTGGGTGGGGTTTGGGGCGATTTTGGGGCAATTTTGGGGCGATTTTGGGGGCTCTAGAGTGGATTTTGGGGCTCCAGAGTAGATTTTGGGGGCTCCAGAGTGGATTTTGGGGGCTCCAGAGTAGATTTTGGGGGCTCCAGAGTGGATTTTGGGGGCTCCAGAGTGGATTTGGGGGGTCTGGTGTCGATTTTGGGGACTCCAAAGTGGATTTTGGGGTTCCAGAGTGGATTTGGGGGTTCCAGAGTGGATTTTGGGGGGCTGGGACCCCCATTTTGATGCCCCTCCCGGGGGTCTCACCTCATCCCCCCCGTTCCCCCCCAGCTCCAGCGGCCTCAGCCGGGACCCCGGCCCGGGGGGGACCCCTGGGGGCACTTTGGGCTCGCGGGGGGTGAAGAGGAAACTTTACTCAGCCGTGCCCGGGAGAACCTTCCTGGCTGTGAGACCCTACCAGGCGCAGGGCGAGGGCGAGCTCAGCCTCAGCAAGGGAGAGCGCATCAAGGGTGGGTCAAAAACCCCAAAAAACCTGAAAAAAACCCCCAAAAATTACCCCAAAATGTGCCCAAAATCTGCCCCTTCCTGGCTGTGAGACCCTGCCAGGCGCAGGGCGAGGGCGAGCTCAGCCTCAGCAAGGGAGAGCGCATCAAGGGTGGGTCAGAAATCCCAAAAAAACTGAAAAAAACCCAAAAAAACCGCAAAAAATTACCCCAAAAAATCCTCAAAAAATCCCCCAAAATAACCCAAAAATTACCCCAAAATTACCCCAAAATATTTGGATTCTACCCCAAAAAACCTGGACAAAATATTGGGATTCCATCCTGAAAAAATTCTGAAAAACTCCTGGGATCCTTCCTCAAAAAAACCCTGAAAAGGCACCAAAAAATCCTGGGATCTGACCCCAAAAATTCCCCAAAAAATTCCCCAAAAATCTCAGAATCTCACCCCAAAAAAATCTCCCAAAACTCCCAGGATTCCTCCTGAAAACGCCCCCCAAAAAATCCCAACATTTCTGGGATCTGTCTGCAAAAAATCCCCCCAAAAAATCTCAGGATCCCACCCCAAAAAACCCAAACAAAACCCCCAAGAAATTTCAGGATCCCACCCCAAAAAAAGCACAAAAAATGCTGAAAAACCCAAAAAAATCCCAAAAAAAAATCCGCAAAAAATCCTGCTATCTCTCCCAAAACAAATTTCTGGAAGTGGTCCCCAAAATGCCCTAAAAAATCCCAAAAATCCCCAAAATGTGCCCAAAATCTGCCCCTTCCTGGCTGTGAGACCCTACCAGGCGCAGGGCGAGGGCGAGCTCAGCCTCAGCAAGGGAGAGCGCATCAAGGGTGGGTCAGAAACCCCAAAAAACCCCAAAAAAATCCTCAAAAAAACCCCCAAAATACCCCAAAAATTACCCCCAAAAATACCCAAAAATTACCCCCAAAAATAACCCAAAAAACCCAAAAAATCCTCAAAAAACCCCCAAAACCCCCCAAAAATTACTACAAAAATAACCCAAAAAACCCCAAAAAATTACCCCAAAATTACCCAAAAAACCCAAAACCCCCCAAAATTACCCCAAAAATACCTCAAAAGCCCCCCAAAAATTACCCCAAAAATAACCCAAAAACCCCCCAAATTACCCCAATAATACCCTAAAAAAACCCAAAAAATTACCCCAAAAATCCCCCAAAAAACCAAAAAAATTACCCCAAAAATACCCAAAAACCCCCCAAAAAATCCTCAAAAAAAATCCCCAAAATGTGCCCAAAATCTGCCCCTTCCTGGCTGTGAGACCCTACCAGGCGCAGGGCGAGGGCGAGCTCAGCCTCAGCAAGGGAGAGCGCATCAAGGGTGGGTGAAAAACCCCAAAAAACCTGAAAAAAACCCTGAAAAAATCCCCCCAAAATGCCCCAAAAATTCCCCAAAATATTGGGATTCTACCCCAAAAAACCTGGACAAAATAACAGGATTCCATCCTGAAAAAATTCTGAAAAAATTCTGCGATTCCACCCTAAAAAACCCCCAAAAATCCCCTTAAAAACCCCAAAAAATCCCCTTAAAAACCCCCCAAAAATCCCCTAAAAAAACCCAAAAATTCCCCTAAAATACCCCAAAAACCCCAAAAATTACCCCAAAATTACCCCAACCCCCCCCCAATTACTCCAAAAATACCCAAAAAACCCTAAAAAATTACCCCAAAAATAACCCAAAAACCCCCAAAAATTACCCCAGAAAACCCCCAAAAATTACCCCAAAAACCCCCCAAAAATACCCAAAAAACCCCAAAAAATTACCGCAAAAATACCCAAAAAAACCCCCAAAAATTACCCCAAAAATAACCCAAAACCCCAAAAATGACCCCAAAAATACCCAAAAAAACCCCCGAATTACCTCGAAAATACCCCAAAAACCCCAAAAATACCAAAAAACCCCAAAAAATTACCCCAAAAATAACCCAAAAAAACCCCCAAAATTACCCTAAAAATACCCCAAAAAACCCCAAAAAATTACCCCAAAATTACCCCAACCCCCCCCCAAATTACTCCAAAAATAACCCAAAAAATCCCCCAAAATTACCGCAAAAATACCCAAAAAACCAAAAAAATTACCCCAAAAATACCTAAAAAACCCCAAAAAATTACCCCAAAAATTACCCCAAAAATTACCCCCAAAAAAACCCAAAAAACCCAAAAAACCCCAAAATGTGCCCAAAATCTGA